>JAJTUV010002805.1:0-271097 GCA_021653895.1 Mastomys natalensis | reverse complement strand
GGTTTTCGTTGGGTTTTCCCCCGGGTTGGGGGGTTTTTTTTTGTGTGCCTTGCCCCCTCGGCCCCTCCCCAATTCCTTCCCCCCCATCTTTGGCGGGATTTCCCGCTCCTCCAAATTTTTGGGCTGGGGGTTTTGCCTGTTGCTTCAGTTGCTAAATGAACCCTCTTGATGACAATTGCGCAGGCAAAAATCAAAAGTTACAAAAATATATTAAGAATCATTTCATTCCATTTTGTTTTCCCAGTCATTTTTGGTTCTATCCTAGGTCTAGGGGCACCCAGTTTCTAGGTCTGGTAAAATTGCAGTCTCAGGGGGGTCTCCCTCTCAAGCACGGTTGTCAATTGGACTAATTTTGGGTTTGGCACTCCCACAAATTCTGTGCCCCCTTTTCCCCCTACATCTTGTGGGAAGGCAAATTGTAGGTTGAAGTTTTTTGGGTGGTTGGGCCGTCCCTTTACTTGCGTGGTTCAGGAGATAACTAGTTTAGGTTACATCCCCAAATTTGTAGATTTCTTAGTTTGGGGTCCTCTTATAGATTCCTGGAAGTTTCCATTTTACTAGTTTTGTAGCTCAACCCAGAGATGCCCTTTAATTCCAATTGATGCTCCCAGGAACTCCTCCCTCCATCCCCCCAACCTGATCCCTCCGTTTCATTCCCCATCAGGCCCCCCCTCCTACACCCTCTCAGTCCACCAGGGGTATCTATTTCACCTGGGGTTACTTGTAACAGAAGGAGGTAGGGTGATGAATTATAAGATGTGCATATCATCGATATGGTAGTGTAACAATATTTCAGAAAGATTTTTTGTTTAAAATATTTTAAATATTATAAATTGTCCAGAAAACTGAATTATGCTGCTTTTGTTAGTGTAGGTTAGAAAGGCATAAAACCTAATAATGACATTAGAGAAGTAGGTAAACAATTAATTCAAAGTCACACATTCCTTGTTATTTTTTCTTCCCTCCCTCTCTTATTCCTCAATTTGCATGGGAAAATTGTTATTCCCAAATGATGATGACTAAATCACTTAGAAGAAGGAAGACTTTTTTTCTTGGACATTTATTTTATTTACATTCGATGTTATCCCCTTTCTGTTTTCACCTCTGGAAACCCCCATCCCATCTCACTTCCCCTGCTTCTTGAAGATGCTCCCCCACCCACCCACCCACCCCTGCCTCTCTGCCCTGACATTCCCCTGTACTGGGGCAGCAAGCCTTCACAGGTCCAAGGGCCTCTCCTACCATTGATGCCCAACAAGGCCATCCTCTGCTACATAAGCAGCTGGAGTCATGGGTCCTTCTATTTGTACACTTTGGTTGGTGATTTAATACCTGGGAGCTCTGGCGGTCTTGTTGGTTGATATTGTTGTTCAAGAAGACATTTTTTTAAGGGAGGTGACATTTGTTCTGGACCTTGAACGAGAAAAATAAGAGGACAAAACCAATGATTACTGATTTACCAGAATGTAGTAGGAAGAATTAAAGAAAGGAAATGTTACAGAGCAAACTATTAAAAGTTTTTTTGAGACAAGATTGTTGAAAGAAAATTTATCTTTTAAAATATAAAGCTCAGGGAAAGTACATTATCTGGGTATATTTGCAGAAGCTAAAGTGTCAAAATGAAATGCTCAAATAATAACATGGCTCCCCACTTTCAAATTGAGAGTGGTAATAGAAATAAACCATTTAATGTCAACTGTTCATTTAATATTATATTAAATGGGCATCCTAGATCTCATTAAAATAGCTTATGTGATATGATTATTTTTTATGTTTCCTGTAATTCAAAAACTAGAAGAGTGTACCAAGTTACCCTTTGATACTTCTTTGCTTTGAGGTGAAAATCCTAGTTACAAAAATCTGAAAAAATTTATGCAAAGTACTACCATTAACATTCTTTAAAAAAGTTTTATTTTTAATTATGTGCATGCCTATCTGTGGAAATATATACAAGCACAGGTACTAGCAAAGTCCAGAAGAAATTGCTGGAAGCCTTTGAGCTGGAGATATAGATGGTTGTATACTGCAAGAACTAGATTCTGGGAAATGAAATTTAGCTCCTCTGGTGAGCAGAAAGAGTCCATCTCTGCTGAACCTTCTCTACAGTCCCTGAAAAATCCACTTTTATATATTATTATTTTTTTATTTTCAGATATATAACTTAATTATATATTATGCTGTGGGCTTTATAATTAATTTCTTTTTAAAATATTATTCAAATTTCCAATGGTTTATCTAATGTATATCCTATATTGTTAGAATTCTATACTTAGATAAGATGTATACACATAAGTATTTTCATTAAAATTTTTAAACTAAATATAATTATTTTTACTTTCTCCTTTCCCTGTTCTCTCTATAATTTCTTCCATTTCCTTTACTCTCAAATTGCCTCTTTTTTAATATTATTGTTATATGATATTAAATACACACACACACAGAACACACATACACACACAGTGTTGAATACATTTATTGTGGCTAGTGCATATGTGATTTTATGGCTGACTAGTTAGCATTGGACAACTGATTAGGAATATCATTCGGGGAGTAGCTAATCCTCTCTCAGCAGTCATGAGTTACCTGTAGCTTGTCTAGAGGTGGGAACACATAAGATTCCTCCATGTCAGGATCCCTAATAGTATAATTGGTCAGGTCTTATTTAATGTTGGTGTATCCTAGATGTAGTTTCTCTGTCATTTATAGAAGACACGTTCTCATAGTAGATTTCTTGGTTCTCTGATTTCTTAAAACATTTTAGTCACTTCTGCTACATTCTCTGAGTCTTAGGTACAAGAGTTCTGTTATGGGTGCATCCATTGGAAGTCGCTCCATGAAGGTGTTTGCAACCTATAGGAAGAGCAACAATATCAACCAACCAGACAACCCAGATGTCTCAGGGACTGAACCATAAAACAAAGAGTACATATAGAGGAACCCATGTCAGTTGTGGTTTTCTGTAATGAATTTCCATTTGCTATCAAAAGAAGCTTCTTTGATGACAAGTGGAATTGTACTTATCTATTGCTATAGAAATAAGTTTTTTTTTTAATTTTTATTTTTAATTTTTTTTTCAGCAAATCAAAAAAAATTTAAAAAGCATTCAAACAGAATAAAATAAAAAGAAACAAACAAGCAAAATACCAAGGGTCAGATATACTTATAAAAAAAATTCTATAGAGCCTTCAAACAAGCAATACTTTTTGAGTTATGTTTAAAAAATTTCAGAACCACAATAAGTCCTTCACAAAGCAAATATATTGAAATGGGTGAAATCAAGTGTAAACCCAAAAAAATATATAAATTATAGTCCAGTATCCCTCATGAGTATACATACAGAAATTCTCAATGAAGTAGTTGCAAACTGAATACAAGAGATATAAAAAAAAATAATATTCCATGAATAACTGAACAACTGTTTTTTTTTTTTTTTTCAGAAGATCATACTCCATATACAGGCTGCATGTTTTGGATAGCCCCCACTCCAGATGTTTGAGGACCTACATGAAAACCAAGCTGCACATTTACACATATGTGCAGGGAGGCCTAGGTCCAGCCCATGGAGCTAGATCTGTGTAGACTAGGTATGCTCCACGGTTGGTGATTCAGTCTCTGAGAGCTCCAAGGGTTCAGGTTGGTTTACTCTGTTGATTTCTTGTGCAGTTCCTATCATCTTAGGGCCCACAGTCCTTCCCCCTATTCTTCTATAAAGTCCTCAAGCCCATCCATGTTTGGCTCTGGATTTTCTGTATCTGTCTGAGTCAGCTGCTGGTTAGAGCCCTCTCAGGGGACAGCTTCCCCCGTCTGTTCTCAGGCTGGAGGTTTAGATCCTGGGAGCTCTGGTTGAATCTTTTGATACTCGTTCTAAAAAGGACAAAGCACCCTCACTTTGGTCTTCCTCCTTCTTCTTGAGTTTCATGAGGTTATACGTTGCATCTTGCTATTATAAATAAGGTGCTATGAACATAGGGAGCTTGTGTCCTTGTTATTTTTGGACCCTCTTCGGGGTAATACCCAGAAGTGTATATCTGGGACCTCAGGTAATGCTATGTGCAATTTTCTGAGGAAACGCCGACTGATTTCCAGGGTGGTTGTACCAGCTTACAAAACCACCAGCAATGGAGGAGTGTTTCTCTTTCTCCACATCCTCACCAGCAGCTGCTATCACCTGAGTTTGCTGTCTCCTTAGACATCTGCCAGAGCCTGACATATACAGAGGGAGATGCTCACAGCTAACCATTGAACTGATCATGGGTCCCCAATGTAGGAGTTAGAGAGAAGATGAAGGATCAGAAGCAGAAGGGGTCTGCGGCCCCAAGGGGAGAGCAACAATACCAACCAACCAGAGCTCCCAGGGCCTAAACCACAGCCTGGGAGCATATAGGAAGGGCCTCATGACTCCAGCTGTATATGTAGCAGAGGAAGGCTTTGTTGGGCATAGATTGAAGAGGAAATCCTTGGTCCTGTGAAGAGCCTGGATGACCCTGTGTATAGAAATCCCCATTACATATCCCAGCAAAGATGAGAAGAAATTAGATAAGTAAGATGCCGCCTTACACAGAATCAAATATGAAAACAGTTTTTTTTTTTTTCCAAATAAAGCTTTATTTAATAAGAACAATTGGGAGAAGGGAGAAAGGGAATATTCAGCCATTTAGGGCTGTTTGTAGGAAAAGTTGGGCAGGATGAAAGGACTTTTAATAGGTTAGTGGAGAGCAGGTCAGAAAAAGCAGATCCAGGCAGCAGCAGGAGTAGTAGCTAGTCGTGAGCCGGTGCCACCTGGGAGATGGTGGTTGAATTGGAACAATTCACCAAGCAGCATATTGCTGTAGACGGTCACATCCAGCAGCTCTGGGGTGATGCGCCTCGAGTACTCTGCGTTGGGCTTCACTGCCTGCCAGCTCCAGCACCCTGCGGGTGAGGAACTCCAGGATTGCTGCCAAGAAGATGGGCACTGTTTCACTCAGCCTCCGGGCATGGCCGCCATCCCTCAAATGTTGTTCCACCAGGCTCACGGCAAAGATCAGCTGGGCTCTGGAGGTGCGGGAGCGACGGTGGCGAGAAGAGGATCCTCGAAGACTGTTCTCCGAAGTCCTGGGCATGCTGGCTTCAGAATGAGATGTCACAGGAAGACTTGGCTCTACTTGGCTGCTCTCTATTGATCTGGTTGCTGTCTGCTGACCTGCTGGGCCGTGGGCCTCAAGTACAAGTCCAACGCCCAACCGTTTGTACCAGGCTTCGTATCCTAGCAACCCCTTATTGGTTCGCGCCCACTCCCATGGGCTTCCACTGCTGACCTACATGTTCCAAGCCAGAGTTCTTTAGAAGGTGTCGTCATCGCTTTGTGATGCTCAAGGAGACTTCAGGACATCGAGTGTCAGCCATTTTGTGCTACCTCATAATTCTCTATGATGTCCACTGTCAGCCTGCTTTAACTTACTCAGATAACGACTTCAGCACTATGTTGTCAGTACAGAAGCTTGTCCATAAGGATGTCTATTCCTTATACATGCTCAAGAACATTTTGGCTTGAGAAATAGGAAGAATGTTCTAATTTGATTTCTTTTATGGTTCAAGGTGGGCAAAGGGGATGCTCTTTTTTCTTTTCTTTTCATTTCTGCCACCTCTTCTCCAATCCTGATCCATTTCATTTCTGTCTCTCAGAAAACAATGGCTTCTGAAGATAACAATAAAACATAACAAAATAATATAAAATAAGATAAAACAGAACCCTTCATATTGATTTGGACAAGGCAAACCAACAGAAGAAAAGAAACACAAAGGAAGGCACAAGAATCAGAGACCTACCTACTAGTTTATAAACACAGGAGTTCCATAGAGATACGTAACTAACAGCTATAATATATACACAGAGAAGCTTCTGAAGACCTGTGTTGACCTTGGGCTTTCTGCTTCAGGTTTTATGATTTCATAGGAGCTTTAGTTGGTTGATTTATTGGGCCTTTGTTCTCCTGGGATCCTCCATCTCTTCTGGCTCTGATACTCTCTATTTTTCCTCTTCTGTGAGGTTCCATGAGCTCTAAGGGTAAGAACTTAATGGAGACATCCATTTAGACCTGTATGTTCCAAGATCTTCACCTCTGAGTAATATCTGGTTTGGGTCTATGAATTTGTTCACATCTGCTGCAGGAAGAATCTTCTTTGGTAATGGCTGAATGAAGCAGTGATCTGTGAGTATAGCAGAATATAGTTAGGAGACTTTTTTTAAAGACTCCTTTTTAAGGATCAATAATAGTATTTAGTTCTACCTGAGGTCTCTGAACTAGCTAGTCTCTGGAGTTTGATTATCCAGTCAGTATCAGGTATGGGTTCTGTGGTGGTTTGAATCAATATGACTCCCTTAGACTCATAGGGAGTACCACTATTATGATGTTAGGTCCTTCTGGAGTAGTCATGGCCTTGCTGGAGGAAGTGTGTCACTGGGACTGAGCATTGGGGTTTCGAATGTTCAAGCTAGGTCAAGTGGCCTCTCTCTCCTCCTCCTGCCTACTGATCTAGATATGTAACTATCAACTATATTTCCAGCACCATGTCTCCCTGCCTGCTGCCAAGCTAACCACCATGATAATGGAATAAGCCTCTGAAGCATTTGTCACCAAAAATTAAATGTTTTTATTATAGATATGCTGTGCTCATAATGCCTCTTCACAGCAATAAAAACACTACAATAGCCACCAAAATTGAATGTTTTTATTGTAAGATATGCAGTGCTCATAGTGTCTCTTCACAGAAATAAAACACTGAGACAGAACTTGGTACCAGGAACAGGAGTATTGCTGTAATAGGCCTGAGCATGATTCTGTTTGAAGAAATTGGGAACATTTGGGGGACTTTCTATAGAAAAGTAGTTGAATGCTTTAAGCAGGGCTTAATTGGTCATGCTAGTAGAATTTTGAAACACAGTTGTGCTGGCTGAGAGTTATTTGAACTGTGAGGGCCTAGCTTAATTTCACAGGAGAAGAATATTAGTATGTAGCCCAGATATGGTTCTTTTTTTTTCTTTCTTTCTTTCTTTTTTTTTTTTTTTAATTGGAAATTTTTTTTTTTTTTTTTAAATTTCAGATGTTCTCTCCTTACCCCATTTCCCCGCCTCCCTCCCAGGAATTTCACTATCCCTTCCCCCCTCCTCCTGCCTCCACGTTGGTGTACCCCCCACCCACCCTCCCCCGTACATCACCTCCCCACCCTCGAGTATCCCACCCCCACGACGTCCAGCCTTCATGGGACCAAGGATCTCTTCTCCCCCTTATATATAGCTCCCTTGCATATATAGCTGGAGCCATGGGTCCCTCCCTAAGCGCTCCCAGGCTGGTGGTTTAGACCCTGGGGGCTCTGGTTGGTTGGGATTGTTGCTCTCCCCTTGGGGCCGCAGACCCCTTCTGCTTCTGATCCTTCAGTCTTCTCTCTAACTCCTACATTGGGGACCCCATGATCAGTTCAATGGTTAGCTGTGAGCATCTCCCTCTGTATATGTCAGGCTCTGGCAGATGTCTAAGGAGACAGCAAACTCAGGTGATAGCAGCTGCTGGTTAGGATGTGGAGAAAGAGAAACACTCCTCCATTGCTGGTGGTTTTGTAAGCTGGTACAACCACCCTGGAAATCAGTCGGCGTTTCCTCAGAAAATTGCACATAGCATTACCTGAGGTCCCAGATATACTACTTCTGGGTATATACCCAGAAGATGCTCCAACATATAACAAGGACACATGCTCCACTATGTTCATAGCAGCCTTATTTATAATAGCAAGATGCAACGTATAAACCTCATGAAACTCAAGAAGAAGGAGGAAGACCAAAGTGAGGGTGCTTTTGTCCTTTTTAGAATGAGTATCAAAAGATTCAACCAGAGCTCCCAGGATCTAAACCTCCAGCCTGAGAACAGACAGGGTCAAGCTGTCCTCTGAGAGGCTCTAACCAGCAGCTGACTCAGACAGATACAGACATCCAGAGCCAAACAGTGGATGGAGCTTGAGGACTCTTATAGAAGAATAGGGGGAAGGACTGTGGGCCCTAAGGAGATAGAACTGCACAGGAAGATCAACAGAGTAAACCAACCTGAACCCTTGGAGCTCTCAGAGACTGAATCACCAACCGTGGAGCATACCTAGTCTACACAGATCTAGCTCCATGGGCTGGACCTAGGCCTCCCTGCACATATGTTGTAAATGTGCAGCTTGGTTTTCATGTAGGTCTCAAACATCTGGAGTGGGGGCTATCCCAAAACATGCAGCCTGTATATGGAGTATGGTCTTCTAAAAAAAAAAAAAAAAAAAAAACAGTTGTTCAGTTATTCATGGAATATTATTTTTTTATATCTCTTGTATTCAGTTTGCAACTACTTCATTGAGAATTTTTGTATGTATACTCATGAGGGATACTGGACTATAATTTATATATTTTTGTTGGGTTTACACTTGATTTCACTATTTCAATATTATTTGCTTTGTGAAGGAGCTTATTGTGGTTCTGAATTTTTTTAAACATAACTCAAAAAGTATTGCTTGTTTGAAGAAATAAGTTTTTAAATGCAGTTAGGAATTATACTTGTCTAGTAAAGTGATAGTAGTTGGTTCATAGTAGGTTGTCTTCTAAGATCCACAAATATGTTAACCCCAGGGATCTAGCTTGTTTTCTAGTACCAAGAATGATTTCCTTCCTATTAAGTGGGCCTGAAGTTCAATTAGACAACTTTTGGTTAACACAAAGGTATGAGTGACACCATTGCACCTTGAAGAATATCTTGTTATAGTGATCAGTGTTGTAGTTCATTGGTATCAGAGTTGAATAGTACTGCTAATTGTTTTTCTTTCATGGCATCTTACATAGTATTTTCTGGTACCAAGGAAGCTAGACCATAGAAAGAAAGCTTTTAGATTAGATCCAATTCAAAATTTTTTGACTGCTGTGTCCAAATTATGAGGTTTCTTCAGCAAAAAGAAACTTATATTCAACCTTCTTGAGGCTACCAAGGTCATCAGTGATAGCTTATATTGTCTTGGGACTCACTTTAGCCACCTGACCACTAAATCAAATGGAGGTTTCTCATGGCTGGTACCGTCGTATTTTAAGTCTATGTCTCTTGTGGGAAGAATAGTCAATATTCATAATAAACTTTGAAGTATATAGAATTTTACTCTTGTCAAAGAAATTTAATGGAGGAAGAACATATCATATCAAAAGTTTTCTTGCTTTGTTGAAGAATGTGATTTTTAAAATAGCCACAGAAATTTTTGTATCAAATTCAGAGCTATGGATTGTTCTATCTTTGAAGTTGGGTAGAAAAATTTAAAAGGAATTTAATATTTGTTCATACTTCAGACAAAGTCAGTTTTATGTGACTGAAACACATGGCAGTGTGGCTTATGAAAACAAAAGGAATTCCTAACAAGAAGCCTTAATGGTTTAAGATAATGCTCTTCACATCCTGGGGAACAGTGATTAATTTCCCTGTAGATTTTGACTTAACATATTGTGGTTATTTCTTTACTAACTCCCAAACGTTCTCTACTGTTTAATTTACTTGTAATTAGGATGACAATCATATATTATATTTTTTCTCTTTTTAATATTTTAATTATTATACAATGTGACATGTTTTATTAAGTTATTTTCCTACATACTAAGATTTGGTTGACTTCCCTAACCTCACACCCTTACTAATGCCCTTGTATCTTCTACCTCTTGGATTTTCCTTACCTATTTTTTTGAGTTTTGAGTCTCACTAATTTTGAGTGATGATTTTTTTCCATACTTTTTAAAAGAAAATATCAGAGAAAAGGTTAATACTGAAGATTCTTGTTATAAATACGGTAGTTCTGGAACTGTAATGTTACTAGGACAAACAATATTGAGGTATTATTCATTCTCTCAAGAATAAAGAGATAGAGCAGAAATTAGTAGCTATATCTGACTAACAGACACATTATTTATTTATTTAGTTTGTTTATATAGTTGGGATTTTTACATTTTTATTTTTAAAATTTTAATATAATCACAACATTTATTCCTTCCCTTCCTTTAAATCCTTCTGTAACCTCTCCCTACTCTCCTTTAAATTCATGGCCTTTGTTCTTCATTAATTGTTACTACATGTCTATATGTATATACATATATATTACTAAATATAAACCATTCAGTAAATAGATGTTAGTTGTATGTGTTTTTTGAGGCTGACCATATGGCACTGGACATATAATTGGTGTTCACTTAGCTGGGGAGGGCCACCTTTCCTTTTCCCAGCTTTACTCAGTTGCCTATAATTCTTTTTAGACACATTATTTTTACCTTGTTATAAATACCATATTTCAAGTGCACCTAGGACTTACATCTCAGAAATTACAAGTTAATAAAACTCAGAGTTGATTTTTATGCACATAAACCTAGAAAATCTGATACACATACACATACAAAATTAATAAATAATATGTGCAATGACAAAAAATATCTACTTGTAAATAACAACCAATAGGTAATGTTCTCTTAATTTTAACTAAAAGCAAACAAATATATAATGAATTTTTATATCAAGTTTTTATAATTCCACTCTTTTAAAAATGTATACATTCTGCAATTGAATAAACTGAATAAGTAAGCAATTAAATAAATGTTTCATACTCATACATGGAGAATTGGACTAGATATATAAAATGCTAAAAAATTTTTCTCATACAAATTTATTGCATGTAATATATAGAGTGAGTTCCAGGACAGCCAGGGCTATACAGAGAAACCCTGTCTCGAAAAAAACCAAAAAAAAAAAAAAAAAATATTACTTTGAAGGCTAATACATGAAATCTAAGCATATTGAATTTCTTGTATCATAATTTTTTAATTATTCAAAGTATTCTCTTTTTCCTTCACCTAAATGAAATTATATAAAGGTACTTGCATAGGGATTCCATTAAGTCTACTTTTCATAGATCCTGTCTGAGGCACAGTGGGTTTTCACAGAAATTAATATGTCCTGACAACAGACTTAAAGATTAGAATCTAAGGATCAATGAGAAAAATCCCTTTAAAGCAAGTATAATAATAATAAAAAGAAAGCAGAGAACCAGAGAACCACATTCCTAATGACTACACAGCAGAACTAATAATAGACTTGTATATATATATATATATATATATATATATATATATATATATATGGAAATATTTCTCTTAAACAAGCATTCTGAAGCTTTAGTTTTATGCTTATTAAGATTTGTACTTAATGATTCATGTGTATTTTTCTGAATCACTAGTGAGATCATATAGATTTACATTTCAAACCAATTACTTAAACACAAGTAATATCTTCTAATAATAGCAATAATAATGAGAACTATCTGAAAACAGTTACTAATGTGTATTAGTACATTTTCTGAAATAATTTTCAAAGTTCTATTAGGATTCAAATTCATAGAAATATGAACATCTTTATTAGAAAGATGTTAAGTAAAATTTGATGTATTCAAGAATGAATCTTAACATCATTTAATAGTTTAATATTAGAATAGTGAAAAGAAATGCTTCTTATGTTCATTATATAATTTTCTATTCTACTTTGAGTTTTCCACAAATAACTTTTAAGGAACAGCTCACTGAATATTGGACAAGGTTGAAATATCATTTTATTTCATATTGTTTGTTTCTTGCTAATATCTTGATAAAAATAAGTTCTAGTAGCAAGGTTTTACTTATAGCTCATTAATATTTTTTCTATTGCATTAGTTTTTGTTTCTGTTATTTTAATCTGTAATGCTCCTGTGAGTTAGAAAGAAATAGTAAAATTGGAAATGTTAAACGTATGTAGCATACCAATACATGAAAGAAAACACTGCTTTGACTGCTAGTAACCTTGCAGGTCATTATATGTGATAAAACCTGTCCATGAACTTTTTTTCCATCCTGAAGACAGAGTAAGTGACGAATATTCAGCCATGTGGACAATAAGCATTTGAAAGTAAAGCCAAATTTTTATTTGTGACTATGATATGCTCTGAGTCAGACTTTCAATATGCACAAAGGGATCTGTGAATATATTATTAAAAGCAAAGTGCAGTGTTTGACAAGCGTAATGAAGTTCCTAATTGCAAAAGTCATATATGATTATCCCTACCATATCAGGTTTCTAGGTAGAATGAATTGTGGTTCTGTTCTTGAACATAATCATTTTAAAAACATGTTGTTCTTCTTCACATATATTCCTCAAGTAAGGCATATATGCAATTGTGATAAGTAGGAATCTTAAAGTTGTAAGTTTGTAGATCCTAGGGAAAAGACTTGATTAACTTAGCTAATGCACAAGGACAACTCGTGAGGAAGAGTCAGGCTGTGAGAGCTGCTATATCACTATGCCAGTGTGGGAGCTTGCCAGAGTCTCTCTAGTAAAGGTATTGAAAGGAGCATTTATGATATTTGAGAAGAATCATAATTAAGTTTAGTAAAAATTTCTCTATAATTTTATAGTATAAATATTTTGTATATATTAGTAAATAATTGTTTATCAAATTTGAATGTTTAGAATTAATGTGTCATCTTTGAGAAAACCAGTACACATTAAGTGTAATAAATGAATTCTGTTGGCAAGTTAATATATCTTGTTTCATTTATATTTTGCAAGAATTTTAAGTGGTGCTTTTCATATTCATACTTCAATATGTTTGTATATAAAAATTAAAACAATTAGTTTCTGGACTTTCTCATTGATTATTATATCTTTCTATAGAAAATCAATTTAGATTACTATTTTTTTCAAATTTCATTTAGTATATTATTTTAATGTTCCACTTAGCACATGATATAGCATTCAAAAAACACATAATAAGAGTTCTGGTATATACAGTAAATCATATCTTTCAACACAAAAGACACTAGATATATTTTTCTTTATGCTACAAAAGTCAATAAATATATTTCAGTTGTGCTATTTCCACAGATCTACTTATCTGCATGAAGAGAGTTTTTGTATGTTAACTGGTAAAAATAGTAAACTTTTGAATATTTTCCACATATGCCTGTGTCCAAAAGGCTGATTTCCCTGGAGAGTCATTATCATGCGGCTCACATTGTCACTCACCTACACTGTTGAACTTGCTTATCAAATTCTCTGCAAAACAGTACAAGTTATTATATGTCATAGGGCAGATTTATGATAAACTAAGTTTGAAACAAAATAATGAATTCTTGACATTCATCCTGTTTTTAATAACATGGCTACTAATTTAATCAGATTTAATTTTAAGCCAGGAAGTTACATTTCCTTGTTCTATATCATATAGAAATTCATCACATATTTCCTAGTTGAATAAGGTTCATGGCTGTATGTGTTCCTATGAAAAATAAAAATGAGAGAGTATTTCTTCCTTAAGCACGAAACTAGTTACCAGGGTCATCATGATCCTGTGTGCACATTAACTTTAAAAGCAATTTCACTCTGTGGAAATTAAAATAAAACTACCTTCTAACAGATTTCAGAGACAATAATTGTCTAAAAACTGTTAGAGGATTTTTATGTTTGTAAACAATGCTAATGGAGTACACGTTAAAATATAGTCTGTATCACAGTGAAGATCAACAAATTACAAGCAGAAGTACTGGTATTTAAAAGCTTTTGGTTGCTGTACACCTTCTGCTCTTTATTGAACTAGGTCATGGTAAATGTTTGGTTTTGGAGTGAAGGATGGTTGTTACTTATCGCTTCAGTAAAACATTTTCCAGAAATAAAAGGAATTCATTTTAATATTTGGTCAATTTTTATCTTAGAGTAATGACATAATGTAGGCTCAGAATCTGAGGACACAAATAAGGAAAATATTTAGTATGCATAGAAAAAATAAATTCCTACCATTTTCAGTGATTCAACGCATGAAATAATATCATTCTTACTGAATCTTAAAATTCAAGAGGAGTATAGATTTGCATTTATGTTGTAAGACATTAGATTATATTCTCATTGGTGAAAATGGATGTATATAGTTTTGTTTCTCTATTTAAAAACAACTTCTTAATTGTAAAATTTTGTTAAATATAGCATGAAAATTGACAGATATATACAATTCATAATGAGAAATTGGGATAGTCATCATTTTCATATCCTTAAGCTTTAAAAATTTTACTAACATAATAACTACGTGTTTATGAGTTTTAGTCTGATCTTTTAATTCATGCATTCAATATTTACTAAATGAATCAAGGTAATTAAATTTTCTGTGTTCTTAACATTAGAGTTGTTTATGGAGACTTATTTCTGAGAATAAAAATAATTACAAAACAAATGAATTTAGAATAATAATCCATTGTGTTACAGAACACTAGAAGTAATTATTCCTATGTAATTCTAATTATTATTTTACATTATTTTTATTGGATATTTTGTTTATATTTCAGATGTTATCACCCTTTCCCATTTCCCCGAACCCAGAAACTCACTATCCCATCTCTCTTCCTCCTGCCTCCATAAGGATGTGCCCCCACCCACCCACCAACTCCCTCCTCTCCACCCTCAAATTCCCCCACACTGGGGCATTCAGCCTTCAGTGGACCAAGGACCTCCTATCCCACCTATGCCTGACAAGGCCATCCTCCCCTATATATACAGCTGGAGCCATGGGTCTCTCTCTATGTGTTCCCAGGCTGATGGTTCAGACTCTGGGAGCTCTGATTGGATGGTATTATTGCTCTCCTCATGGCGCTGCAAACCCCTTCAGCTCCTTCAGTCTTCTCTCTAAGTCCTCTGTTGGGAATCCCATGATCAGTTCAATGGTTAGCTGTGAGCATCCACCTCTGAATATGTCAGACTCTTGAAGACCTCTAAGGACACAGCTATATCAGGCTCCTGTCAGCATGCACTTCCTGACATCCACATCAGTGTCTGCCTTTGGTGACTGCACATGGGATTCTTAATCATCTTCTCTCTATTTTGTTTTACCATTCTCCCTTTCGACCTCCAATTATACCACATCTCTATTCAGATAAATATTTCTGTCATCTATATATGGACAAGAACTGGAAGTATTTGTTTTTCTGCATCTAATTTATTTTGCTTAACATGAAAGCAGAAGTACTGGTATTTAAAAGCTTTTGGTTGCTGTACACCTTCTGCTCTTTATTGAACTAGGTCATGGTAAATGTTTGGTTTTGGAGTGAAGGATGGTTGTTACTTATCGCTTCAGTAAAACATTTTCCAGAAATAAAAGGAATTCATTTTAATATTTGGTCAATTTTTATCTTAGAGTAATGACATAATGTAGGCTCAGAATCTGAGGACACAAATAAGGAAAATATTTAGTATGCATAGAAAAAATAAATTCCTACCATTTTCAGTGATTCAACGCATGAAATAATATCATTCTTACTGAATCTTAAAATTCAGTAATCTTAAAATTTAATTACCTTGATTCATTTAGTAAATATTGAATGCATGAATTAAAAGATCAGACTAAAACTCATAAATACGTAGTTATTATGTTAGTAAAATTTTTAAAGCTTAAGGATATGAAAATGATGACTATCCCGATTTCTCATTATGAATTGTATATATCTGTCAATTTTCATGCTATATTTAACAAAATTTTACAATTAAGAAGTTATTTTTAAATAGAGAAACAAAACTATATACATCCATTTTCACATTTCCCTGTCCCATCCATTTTGCAACAAAGAAAGGATGACATTCTTTTCATGGCAGAAAATATTGTATTGTGTGCATACAAAACATTTTTGATTTTTTAATCAGCTGTTAGGCACCCAGAGTCGTAACATATCTCAGTTATTGTAATAGACAGAAGTGAACATAGATATGAAGGTATTTCTTTTATACAAAACACAAAATATGATGTTAATAATAATCTTTACTCAATGTACTTTAAATTAACTTAGCTCATTTTGATTTTCAATATTAGAATGATAAGATTATCTTTTTATTTAGATTACTCAATATCATTTTAAGTGTGATGATTTTTCTTTAGTTAAAGTAGACCATATTGATAGTAAAATCACTGAAGTGTTTTAAGAATACTGTTTTTATTCATTTTTTCAATAGTTTCAGATTGGGTACTTTGTACCATTTGCATTTCTTCTTGTTTGAGGCATAGTAATATAAAAACAGGATGGGTCCTAGAAATCACGGACAGTTGTAAAAAATAATAAATGATTTGCTTAAGCAGCTATACAAAGGCTGGAGAGAAAACTTAAACAGCAGTTAAACGAACTTGCTACTCTTATAGAGAACCAAGTTTTGGTTCCTAGCACTGACATGGCAGCTCACAACTCTCTGAAAGTCCTATTCCAGGGGATCTAACACCATCTTCCACATGTGAACACTGTATGAATGTGATATGCATGGAATATACACAGGAAAAAACACTCATGCACATAAAACAAAACATAAATAAAGCTTTAAGTAAAAACACGTAGTATAATATAGAAATACATAATCAAGATAGTTGATGTGACTTGGAAAGTGGTTGGGAAAACCATTATTATCTCACTGAAAAATCTACTAATCTGCGAAGTTTTGAAATCACTTAGTATTGTCCTTTATTTGCACATGAACAGATTGACAACCAAAAAAAAGTGGTAGACTGAGTTTTTCCTTAAAAAACAAAACAAATCAAAACAAAACAAAAACCTATGTCATACATTATGCTATCTTTCATTCCTGACCATAATAATTATGATTTAGCAATATGATAAATTATTTTTAAAATTACCCCTGAATTAATATGTACACTGCTAGAAGTTAGATTTTCTTGCCTACTTAAATTATCTTTTTTACCTGTAAAATGTTAATTATCTAATTACTCTGTTTTATTTGCTATTAATTTAGTAACAGTATATTATTTTGAATCACTGAACTTTCAAGCTTTAAATATGCTTATAAAGTTAAAAGAGAATTCATTTTCAGAAATAGAAAATAATTACACTCTTTGCATAATTGATGTGAATCTTTTTCTTACTTTCCTTTACAGTTCTTCAGTTGTAAAACATACTATCTAAACAATCTCACGTATATTTAGTACATGCAATGAAACACAATGGATAGTATGAGTTTTAAACTTTTTCATAAAAAAAAAACAAGAAAAATACAACAAAATAACTAATAAAAACAGATAGATGGGAATAAATAGTTGGAAACAGTCTTTCAATTTTCTTTTTCATTGAAAGCTGCTGAAGAGTCACAAAACCTAATCACTGTAGAAATATTTCCTCCTTTGAGAAAAATGTAAGTATTAAAAACTAGAAATTGTCCTAGTGGTAAGAGAAATGAATACTACATTTAATAAAAGTTAATGTCAAAAGAGAAATGCTATTCTTTCTCACATATAATTTTCTAAAGTGGGTAAAGATGAGTTATTCAGTGTGTATAAGGACTGAGACCTTACAGATGTTTTATTATATTTTAAGTACAACTGCTTCCCTATAGATTTTGTTCAACAAACATATTAGTAAAAAGTAAATCAATTATGGTAATTGACAAAACTGACTATTTTGTTGATTATATTGATGAATTAAAACAACGTAGTATAGTTTTCTCCTGTGTAGCTAATACTTCCTGTGTAAGAGAGGAAATGAGAATTTATTTTGTCCCATACGTGTCAGACATTAGATTACATACTAATTATAGTTTTAGATGCCTGGTTTATGTGCTTGATATTCTGAAATTGTAGCTCATATAATTTTGTTTAATTTAGAAACAAGTAATATATATCATGAAAATTCCATTCTGTTTTATTATACTTTACATGCACATTTACAAAGGAAAACCCATAATCTTGGTTCTTAGGGTCTTTGGAGATTACAATCCAGAGCCAGGCACTGTGGTGCATAGCTTAATTCCCAGCACTAGGGAGACAGAAGCAGGAGGATCTCTGTAAATTCAAGGCCTGTCTTTTCTACCTAGTGAGCCCAGAACAGCAAAGACTATATAGAGAGACTTTTTACAAAGCAGCTACTCCCTATCCCCCAGATCGCAATCACCACATTTGCAAAGGGTCATTAGTAAATTGAAATCTCTTAATTGTGATTTAATCATATTTAGTCAAGCAGTGAAATTGGTCATTATTAAAGAATAATTAAGGAGTTAGGGACACGACTAATATTATGAAGAAGGAAGTTCACATGACATGGAAAAAAAAAAAACAAACAAACAGGCATATCTTAAGAAAACATGATGGTGTTTGTATAATGGAGGATAAAAAATTGTGTACCTGGGTCAGAATTCAAGTCTGAAGAAGATTTAACTAATGTTTATGACTCTAAGGGCAAGAATGAATAGGCTAAAGAAACGTAAATAAAGTTTAAATTAAAATATCTTTCTGTCACAGCTGACCAAAATTGGAAGGACCATCTCAGGACATGACAAGTTCCCTGTTACATAAGCTGTTCAAACTTATGAATAATGACAAGAAATGAGTATTGTGTGAGAGACAAATAAGGTGTTTGTTGTGATGAGAAAAGCATGGGGAAATGGAGTAAATTTTAAAGGAGCTTCATTTTATTTATCTTAGATGTTTGTATAAAGTACTTGTTCTATTTAAAAGAACTTCAAGAACCTCAAAATATTCTTATTCATCCTAAGATACTGGCAAGTCCATGTTGTTCTTGTTGTAAACATGTACAAATATGTGAACTGGGATGTTTTGATGTAGGAAGAAAGGCAACGTGAAAGTTCTTTTTGGAATAGATGAGTCCTGAGGTTCCTCTCTACGTCCAGTCTCTAGTATTAAAATTTTAACAGAGCAAAGAGGAGAGAATAGTCATTTTTCACAATCACTATATCTTGATGTGAGTAAAGATAACATTGTTTCTTGTCCTAAGGATGCTCTCATCCCTCTTCTGTAGAGGAAGTTATCAGAAATATGTCACTACTGCATCCTTAAGGTTATCTGACAAGTTGTGGATCATAGGTATCATACCTGAGTAGGATTGTTGGTTGCTTCCCTCCTTTTGAAACTTGTATTGTGCCTCTGGTACCATTTAAATTAGTCCTTGACTAGGAGGCTTTCAGATTGTATCTGATCCAACCAGGATAAGATCTTCTTCCTCTGAGTATAGTATTCCTTCAAGTATTCCATGTAGATTTTGTAAAATGCCCCATATTATGCTTTTTTGAAATGTCATTTTTTATTTTTTCTTATTTTTGCCAAGATTTTAAATGATAGCATTTTAGGATATAACAATCTTGTATGGCAGTTATTTAATTTTCAGGGCTTGAATTCTATCATTCCATGCTTGCTTGGGGTTTAGGGTTGCTATTCAAAGACATCTGATGTTTGCTATGTTTGAGAGCTTGTATTTACGTTTCACAGCTTTTAATTTTGCCATTTTGACTACTGATACACTATGTTGAAGTCTTTCTCTGGTCATGTGTATTTAAGGCCCCTAAATGCCTCTTATACTTGAAGATCTGTTTCTTTCTCTAGGCTTGGAGAAAATTGCTATAATGTTATTAAATGATGTGTCTATGCCTTTTAGATTTTATACCAGCTCTATCGATAACAAGATTATTTGATTATCACTCTTGAATGCAGTTTAGAGTGTTTGTAAATCTCAGTCATGTTCATTTGTTTTATTTATATACGTCTAAGTTAATTATTGCTTCAACTTGTTCTTTAGGCCAGATATAATTTCTTTTCTTTGTATTGTCTAGTGATAATTCTTTTCATTACAGATGAATTTTACTTGATAAATTTATTTTTCTCTAGAATTTTTTATTATTTTTCAAAATTTCAAAATTCTTGTTGATTTTTTCCTCCATGGTTTTGAATGTTTTCCAATTTTATCTAATGCTATACTTTGTATCATAACCCTGATCTGACTTACCCATTTAATTAATTTGCCTACTGGTATCTTCTGTGTAGTCACTGGTCCTCTTTAAATGTTGAATTCTGAAATACTTTCTGCCATTTCATATTTCTTATTATCACATATTTTCCAGTAATGAAAACTTTTGAGCTCAATAAGGTATCATACTGGGTTGATTACATTTGTGTTTCTCGGTTCCCAATGGAGAAGATAGAGTGAAGGCTGAAGGAGTTGAGAGGATTTGGGACACCATGAGAGGAAAGCAACAATTCCCAACCAACCAGAGCCCCCAGGGTCTAAACCACCAGCCTGGGAGCGCTTAGGGAGGGACCCATGGCTCCAGCTATATATGCAAGGGAGCTATATATAAGTGGGAGAAGAGATCCTTGGTCCCATGAAGGCTGGACATCGGGGTGGGGGGGATATTCGAGGGTGGGGAGGTGAGGTACAGGGGAGGGTGGGTGGGGGTACACCAATGTGGAGGCAGGAGGATGGGGGAAGGGATAGTGAGTTCCTGGGAGGGAGGGGGGAAATGGGTAAGGGGAGAATATCTGAATTGTAAAAAAATTTCCAATAAAAAATAAATAAAAAAAAAATTGTGTTTCTCTGTTGTTTTGCATGTGTGTTAGGTAGGTGTGTATTCTTGTTTCCATTTTTCGTTGTTTATTTCATGTATTAACTTTAGTTGCATTTGTGTCCCCTGTTACTTGTGGGGGATCATGAGTACATTGAGCAGCATTGATGATGATTTGCAGCAGAAATCATTTCTAATCTTCCTGTCTCCATAATAGTACAGAGACAATGGCGTTATAGAACTGATTGAGGGGAAAATTACTCTTCTTTTTAAAGAGGTAATAGTTTTTATAATTAGTTACTTAAGTGAGAAGGAATTGGAAAATGTAATAAAGTGGATTTAAGTATGAATGAGAGGGAAGTATACTAGTTATCAGTATTTTCTCTCATGAGAATAAAGTATATTCTTTTCTGAGAACCTCCCCTCCAAGTCTTCATCTTCACCAGCTCACACAAAGGCAGGTTCTTATCTGTCCTCGACATGAGAGTTCTTTAAGGTGGGTATTTATTTAAAGCCATTGCCTATTCCTTTGCAATGATTGTGAGATGAACAGAAGGCAGGATTAAGCCTCTCACTTACAGACTTGTATAAATCTACTGCAATACATTTAAAATAGTCAAAGAAAACTAACAACAAACACATAGCATTAAGAATACAATAAGATAAGCTTCAAAAATATTTTATAGACACTTGGTACATTTTTATGTTTTATATCAATTAATTTATTGTTTTGAGACAGATGCTAACTTGAAACATGCAGTTCTCTTGTCTCAGCCTCTAGAGGCCTGGGGTTGCTGGTATCCACCATAGCACCATGTGTGAAATCTATTTGAAGACAGACTTTTTATGAAAAATTACAATATGAAGCATTTGAAAATTATTAATTAGTGAGTCTTAATTAAGAGCACACTAGTTTCTTTTAAAAAATATTTTTGATTATGTGTGTGTTTGAATGTTTTAATATGCACATGTATGTGTGATCAGATGAGGTTCTCAGATCTCTTAAAGGTAGAGTTATATGTAGTTGTGAGTTGCTTCATGTGGGTGTTCATAATCAAACTCACATCCTCTGAAAGAACGACATTCCCTTTTTTTGGTGCTCTTTTCTTTTTTAAAAATTATTCTTTAATTTTCTTTTACAATCTAGTCGTTATTCCCCTCCCGGCCTCCCCTCTGACTGTTCCTCATCCCATTCCTCCTCCCTTGTCTCCAAGAGGATGTTCCCGCCACCCCCATCCTCTCAGGTCTCCCTACTCCCTGGGGCCTCAACTCTTTCAAGGGTTAGATTCTTCTTCTCTGACAGAACCCAGACCAGGCAGTCCTCTGCTGTATATGTGTTGGGGGCTCATATCAGCTGGTGTGTGCTGCCTGGTTGGTGTCTCAGTGTCTGAGAGATCTTAGGAGTCCAGGTTAGTTGAGACTGCTGGTCTTCCTATAGGGTTGCCCTCCTCCTCAGCTTCTTTCCCCTAATTCTAACCAGCTGCTGTCCATTGGTTGAGTGTAAATATCTGCATCAAATTCAGTCAGCTGCTTGTTGGGCCTCTCAAAGGACAGCCATGCCAGGCTCCTGTCTGCAAGCACACTATAGCATTAAGTAATAGTGTCAGGTCTTGGAGCCTCCCCTTGAGCTGAGTCCCAATGTGTGCCTCTCACTGGACCTCCTTTCCCTCAGGCTCTTCTCTATTTTTGTCCCTGCAGTTCTTTTAAACAGGAACAATTCTGTGTCAGAGTTTTTGACTGTAGGATGGCAATCCCATCCTTTCACTTGGTGTCCTGTCTTTCTGCTAGAGGTGGGTTCTATAAGTTACCTCTCCCACTGTTGAACATTTCATCTAAGTTTCACCCTTTAAGTTCTGAGAGTCTTACCTCCCAGGTCTCTGGTACAGTTGAGAGGGTCTCCAGCTCCTATCTCCCTAGGTTGCCTGTTTCCATTCTTTCTGCTGGCCTTTAGGGCTTCAGTCTGATTTCCCCACCTCCATACCTGATCATGTTCCTCTATTCCCCTCCTGCTCCCATTTCCACCCAGGTCTCTCCATCCCCACCTGCCTGGTGATTGTTTTCTTCTCCCTCCCAAGTGGGATTGAGGCATCTTCACTTGGGCCCTTTGGCTTGTTAGCCTTTTGAGTTCTGTGGATTGTATCCTGGGTATTCGTCTTTTTGAAGCTAATATCAACTTATTAGTGAGTACATACCATGTATGTCTTTTTTTTTGGTCGAGTTACCTCACTCAGGATGATATTTTCTAGTTCCATCCATTTGCCTGCAAAACTCTTTTTTTTTTTTTGACAATTTCTTTCATGAGTATGTTGCATTTACATTATTTGAACTCCAACATTTTCTGCCTCAAACTTCCCTTGTCTCTTTACTATCACTTGGAATTAGGAATATATTTTCTTAACCATTGAGCTATTTGTCCAGACCCCACATTAAGGTCTTTCATATGAAAACATTTTTTTTATTATTATTGTGCTTGTGTTAATGTGTACACATGATATATGTGGGAGGGAGCCTGCATGTCATGACAAACATATAGAGGTCAAATGACAACTTTTCTTGTAGTCTGCTCTCTTGTCTCACCTGTGCATGGGCTTTGAAGTTCAAACTTAGGTAGCTAAACTTGCTCCTCAAGCATCTTTATCCTCTCATCTATCTCCCTAGCCCAGAACATGCTGATTCTAGAATTTATCACAGTTGCTTTAGTGTCCTAATTCACTATTTTTCAATGTCTCATGTCTTATTTTGCTCTACAACTAAGTCTTCATGATAAATCATTTAGAAATCTTTGTTTCCTTAGCTTGTGAGATGGCTCAATCAACCTAGAAAGCACCAGTGTCTTAATTATTGCTATTTCTCCAGTGCTCCTACTTGCAACTCTATTCAGAGATCTTTAGAACCTCCTTGTTTTTTCTCTTGTTTTCCTCAAGTTTTTCAGAGGGGCAAGACATTTCTGTTTTCAAACTTAAGTTTTGATTAGACAAGTATTAAAAAAAATATGAATGTTTTAATCAAATATCCAATATAAAAGACAATATATTTCAATTACTGATTAGATGAATGCCAAATATAGTCTACGTATCCTAATAATGAGTATAGCTTTTAATTTTATTCTTCTTTCTATTTACTGGTGCTGGAGATTGAATCCAGAGTCTATGCATGCTAGGCATGGACCTTTGATACTATCCTTTCTAACTCCTAAATACATTTTCTAGGTACATATTCATAAAATAAGTTTCTTGGATTTTATTTATAATTAAACAGTTAATGCGAGTATGTAATTTTTCACTGTCAACTTGTAAGTAGGATCTTGGCAAATTGTTTCTCACATTTCCATTCTACTTCTACATTGTAACTTGCTTTAAAATAAACAGGTATTCTGTCTGATTTCAGGTAAAGTCATGTATGGTTCTTCAGTAGTGTTTGTACTGACTTTGGTACTTCAGTTTTCTATGCATGAATATACATAATATTACTGTTATCTGAATTAATTAAATAACCAACTCATCTTCTGATGCTGCTTAAGCATTATAAAACAAATCAAATGCATAATGTCTTCTTTATAATCACTAGAGTTCAAATGAATTTTAATAATTTCCTTCTTACATTTCTGTTTAATTTCTTTTGTTAACTGACTTACTCCATCAGAATGAAAGAATTCAGAGGTGTGATATATTTCATTTTTAATGCAGTCATTTTTATTTTATTCATAGGTATGTTTTTTATTCATTCATTAATACCATTTGTTTCCATAGGCATCATAATCAAGAAAAATAATCAAGAATAAAGCAGTCTTTTCAACTGCACGCAGGGGACAAATAACAGCATCAAAGAACATAGTCTACTGGAATAGCACTTGGTTAAGCATTCCATGAAAATTTTGAGAATTTATGGAGCACACAAATATCTCTCTTCTTTATCTTTTCTTCCATTATCACTCTCTCTGTTAAAGAAACAAATTTAATAGGCAGAAAATAGCCTTTACCTCTTATTGCAGCCCTCAAATCCTTTGGATTGCTAACCATGTTTGTTCAAGAAAAAGAAGGAATAATAAATATGAAAGATTAAACTCACCACTTTATAATTTATCTAAGAAGAATATATAAAGTTGGTAACCAAGCAAGTATTAATTATCATTATTTTTCTTTGTCTGTCTACAAAGACAATAAGAATAACCTGTGGCTCGCTCATGGCTGGAAAAACAATATAAAATCCATCATGCAATTATAAAGTAGCATTCACCCAGAATTTTGAAATAGAAGTAAAATGAATATAACTCTTAAAACTTGAATATGAACAGTATTTGAAAGTATAATAAAAAGACTAAAATTACTAATTTTCAATTCAGGCCTCAGTATAGATTACTAAAAATACACTTGATAATACTTCAGTTAACAGAAGACGAGCCAAATCATAATATGACTGCCATGAATCTGTAACATTTACTTATGATCACTCAAATAGACCATTAGTATTTTAAAAAATTCTATCCAACATTGACCATAATTAGGAAAATCTTTTATCCACATCTGACCCTCATTCTTGTATGATAAACGCTCCAGCAGAGGGAGCACCTGCTAGTTAATGCATGAATACTAGGTGAGCTTGACTTCTTTATTTAATTTTAATTTTACTTTATTAATGTTTCTTCTTTTCTTTTATTGAATATTTTCTTTATTTACATTTCAAATGTTATCCCCTTTCCCAGTATCCCCTCCTAAACATATTATCCAATCCCCCTTCCCCTGCTTCTATGAGGGTGCTCCCCCACCAACCCACTCTGCCTCCCCGCCCTGGCATTCCCCTATACTGGGGCATCAAACCTTCACAGGGTCAAGGGCCTCTCCTCCCACTGATGTGTGACAAGGCTATCCTCTGCTACATATGTAGCTGGAGCCATGGGTCCTTCAGTGTGTACTCGTTGGTTGGTGGTTTAGTCCCTGGGAGCCCTAGGGGTCTGGTTAGTTGATATTGTTGCTCTTCCTGGGTTTCAAACCCTTTCAGCTCCTTTAGTATTTCTCTAACTCCTGCATTGGGGACCCTGTGCTCAGTCCAATGGTTGGTTGTCAGCATCTGCCTCTGTATTTGTCAGACTCTTAAAGAGATTCTTAGGAGACAGCTATATCAGGCTCCTGTCAGCAAGAACGTCTTGGCATCTACAATAGTGTCTGGGTTTGGTGACTATATATGGGATGGATCCCCAAGTGAGGCAGTCTTTGGATGACCTTTCCTTCAGTCTCTGTTATACTCTTTGTCTCTGTATTTTCTCCCATGAGTGTTTTATTCCCGCTTCTAAGAAGAACCAAAGCACCCAAACTTTGGTCTTCCTTCTTCTTGAGTTTCATGTGGATTGTGAATTGTACCTTGGGTATTTAGAGCTTTTGGGCTAATATCTACTTATCAGTGAGAACATACTATGTGTGTTCTTTTGTGATTGAGTTATCTCACTCAAGAGGATCTTTTCTAGTTCCATCCATTTACCCAAGAATTTCATGAAGTCATTGTTTTTAATGGCTGACTAGTACTCCATTGTGTAAATATACCACAGTTTCTGCATCCATTTCTCTGTTGAAAGACACCTATTTATTTTTATTGTCTTGCTTGTTCCTTGAGTATTTGCATCTATTTTATTGCTAGTTCCTCAACCTAGAACTGACCTTGAGTTCTTTGTATATATTGGATATTAGCCCTCTATCAGATGTAGAATTAGCAAAGATCTTTCCCCAAATTGTCAGTTGCCATTTTGTCCTATTGACAGTGTCCTTTACCTTACAGAAGTTTTGTACTTTTATGAGGCCCCATTTGTCTATTGCTGATGTTAGGGAATAAGCCATTGGTGTTCTGTTCAGGAACTTCTTTCCTGTGCCCAGGTGTTTAAGACTCTTCCCTACTTTCTCTTCTATTAGTTTCAGTGTATCTGGTTTTATGTGGAGATCCTTGATTCACTTGGACTTGAGCTTTGTGCAAGCATTTAAAAATGGGTAGATTTTCATTCTTCTACATGCTGACCTCCAGTTGGACCAGCACCATTTGTTGAAAATACTGTCCTTTTCCCACTGGACAGTTTTAGCACCCCTTTCAAAGATCAAGTGACCATAGATGTGTGAGTTCATTTCTGGGTATTCAATTTTTTTTTTTTTTTATTGATCTACTTGCCTGTCTCTGTGCTAATACCATAAAGGTTTTTTATTTATTTATTTATTTTTAAATCACTATTGCTCTGTAATACACCTTGAGATCAAGGATGGTGACTCCTCTAGCAATTCTTTTATTGTTGAGAATAGTTTTTGCTGTCCTAGGTTTTTCTTATTCAAAAAAAAAATTGCAAATTTCTTTTTCTAACTCTATCAAGAATTGAATTGGAATTTTGATGGGGACTGCATTGAATCTGTAGATTGCTTTCAGCAAGATGGCCATTTTTACTATATTAATCCTGCCAATCCATGAGCATGGGAGACCTTTCCATCTTCTGAGATCTTCTTCAATTTCTTTCTTCAGAGACTTCAAGTTCTTGTCATACAGATCTTGCACTTACTTCGTTAGAGTCACACCAAGGTATTTTATATTATTTGTGACTATTGTGAAGGATATCATTTCCTAATTTCTTTTTCAGCCTGTATATCCTTTGAGTATAGGAAGGCTATTGATTGGTTTGAATTAATCTTATATCCAGCTACTTTGCTGAAGTTGTTTATCAAGTTAGGAGTTTTCTGGTGGAATTTTTGGGGTCACATAAGTATATTATCATATCTTCTGCAAATAGTGATATTTTGACTTCTTCCTTTCCAATTTGTATCACTTTGACCTCCTTTTTTTGTCTAATTTGTACTTGACTTCTATAGATATTAACAACAATGTGGGTTTATAAATAGTAGTTACAGATGCCTTAACTATAAGTGTATATTAGTGAAGAAATTACTATGGAAAAATTAATTATAAAGAGTAATTTTATTTGTTTCTCATTTCAGTAAAATCCCTCCTAACTGTGTATATTTAATTGAATGCAGTTTCCATTAAAACATAATTTGAGAAATCTCAGGGAAGAGTGAAAAAATTCTATCACATACTCTTCTTTATCTGTTATGATAGTGGTCTTTTTTCCCCTCCATGACTGTTTTCCTTTACAGTTTTGTGAACGTATTTTTGGTATGAAATAGTTTATCCTCTGAGCTTCCTTTATACTAATCAACTGTATATAGTTAGTACTAAAGCTTATTTGTTAGTCTGAGGAAAAGAAAGGAAGAAATATAAATATCCCATTTATTTTAGAAGGATCATTTTGGTTCTATGGGTTAGAGTACATATTTATAGTATCACAAAAGATATATTATAAATAAAATAATTATAAATATAATAAATTAATTATTATTTTCTACATTAAAAGACATTAATTTATTTTATTCTACATCTACCCGCTCAGACCTTAATTTCTTATGAATTGTGTAAAATATATGAATTCATTTATAAAATAAAATTATACTGAAACATAAAGTCAATTGCTGGGTGGTGGTGGCATATGCCTTTACTCCCAGGAAAGGCAGGCAAATCTCTGAGTTTGAAGCCAATATATAGTGAGTTCCAGGACAGCCATGGCTACTCAGAGAAACTCTGTCTGAAAAAAAAAAAAAAACCCAAACCCAAAACCAAAACCAAAACAAAAAAACCAAAAAACTAAAGCAAATATTCTTTCAAGCTACAGGGACATAAAACGTGTATATATATTATATATATATATATATATATACACATATATATACACACACACATATATATAACTATATATATGTATATATATATATAATTATTACTATATATATGTATATATATATATATATAATTATTACTGCCTATTTTAAAGAAATATATTATGTATAGACTCTTCATATTAATAATAGATTTATATAATTATAAGTAAATATATTTTCATAGGGACTGATCACTTCTATATTGACAAATGTTTAAAAAAGTTTTAATTTACTATATTACAAATTATCTTCTAGTGAATATTATTGGTCCATGTCTTTAAATATTTCCTCATGGTAAAAGAAGGAATTTGGAGTAATAAATGGGAGCATTTAAAATGTTTTCACACAAATCATTAAATTAGTTCTACAAAACTTATAATTATACAAATACTATGTATGAGACAGTTTTTCAACTACATTTCACGCTATCATGGTACTTTGAAAAAGATAATAGTTTTGTTTCACTATGCAAATATGCTACATTTTCTTTATCTATTCTTCAGTTGATAGACATTTAAACTGTTCACAGGTCTTGAGAATAAAGGACATCAATGAACATCAATGTCAGGTCTTATATCCAGGTCATTTATCTACTTGGAGTTGAGTTTTATACAAGGTAAGAGATAAACATCAATTTCATTCTTCTATATGTAGCTACAAGTTGGATGAGCATAATTTGATGAAAATGCTGTCTTGTTATCCAATGTGCATTGTTGAAATTATGAAATTCATAGGTAAATGGATGGAACTGGAAATGATCATTCTGAAAGAGGTAACCAGACCCAGAAAGACAAATTTCCAATATCTTCCCTCATAAGTGGATGTTAACTTTGAATATTTGGATATGTATATTTTATTTGGGATATCTACAGAACCTAAGGAGTCATAGCTGGTAGGAATTTTGAGAGATGAAAGATAGAATGTAGTGATATAAAGAATTAAAAGGAAATAACATAACAGGAGGTGTTAAATTGGAGTGGGGAAGGGAGGGCAAGGTAGAGAAGAGGCTATGGGGGTGGATCAATAACACTAAAACTTTTTCAAAGAAATTTTATAGAAGTATACTACTGATAGAAACTTCTTGAAAAAATGAAATAAGTTAAAATGAAGTTACCCTATTGTATGTAACAGGGAAATAGTAAAAAAACCCAGCAAGTTCCTGCACTATGCCCAGCACCGGTGGGCCACATGGCACCAGTGGGGTGTTCTCATTGGCAAACTCTCTGGCCAGGAGCTCCTGAAATCTCTCTACCCAGATCGCTAAGTTCCCACTGGTAGGTAGCAACATATCAGCCCCATGCTTCAAAACCCTCATGGCCTTTGTGATAGACATCAGGCAAACTCATGCTGTGCTGCTGTATCTTTCTCTCTGGAAGCCAGTCGAGCAGCCATGTGAAGAAAAATACCACACAAACTTAGTTCAGAAACAATGGCAACTCAGTCTCTGAGTGTAGAAAACTAGAATGCTAATCTTGTAAGCCATATTAAATCTAAATCCTCCAATGGCAAATCCTGGCAGATTCACCATATAAGCTGGGTGACACTAGTAGCTACATCTTGTCCTCACGTTGTCCCCATCCAAAAGGGCCTATTTCTCTCCTGCTTCCTCTCTTCTTCCATCCAACCTGGAAGTCCCTCCTTCTCACCAGTGATTGGCTCCTTTATTCATTAGGGGATGGTTTACAAGTCACCTGAGTACATGAGTCACTTCTTGTCTGCAGCCCCTCCATGAGAGCAGAATTAACATCAAAATATAAACAGCACCAGGCTCATCCACAACACTTCCCCTTTTCTGTTCTATAAAACAAACAAACAAACAAACAAAAATCAAAACAACAACAACAAAAAAAACCAATGTCCTTACTAGACACTATAGGCTAACAAAAAGAAAGTTCTATTCCAGAAATATGTTACCTGTTTTGAAATTGTTGGCCAGTTAGATATCAGACCTGTCAAAACTGTATAAGCTATTGATCATGCCATTTGTTATCAACCAGAATTTGGAATACCTATTTTGGAAGGCATCACATATGTGAGTCATATAACATAGACTTGTACTGACCTGGAAGCTTCATTCCAATGGTTGACTTTCATGGTGATAGAAAGTTCCATGCACAGAACAGAAGAAAGTAATTGTTAATCATTCCTAGTTGTGAACCTTGTGGGAATAACTAAACACTTTCTGGTTAGATTTAAGTCCCATTGTATAAAATAATATCTGGTACCATTATCAGGCTAATAGCCTATGGCTAGAAAAGTCATAGGTGCTGGGGAAAACCTACTACTAATATTACCTGCTAAATGAACATAGTATTAAACCAATTCCTAATGACTTATCAATATACCCTCAGGTTAATGCATCTCTCAGCCCTCATCAGAGACACTTCTATTTGCAGTGGATGGAATTAACACAGAGACCTACAACTGGACAAAGCACAGAGAATAAGAGACCGCATAATTATTAGAGATAAATAGAACATCTGTATCAAATCCTACCTTCCCAAGGTTAGGGAAGAAGGGGCCGAAAAATGTAAATATCTCCTCTTCCTCCCTTTATTACCCTCACTTTCTCTTCTCTTGTTATGACCCTTCCTCAGTGTTTTGTTCCTTTCTTCTTCATAGCACCTATACTCTACTATATTCCTCTCTTCAGCTCCATTTCCTGCTCTCTGTGCCTATGATACCTTGCTATGATCTTGGCTTCTGAGATTACTTCATATTATATACTCACATCTAAACATTTGGAATTAGGATTCACAAATAAGAGAAAATATGTGATGTTTGTCTCCCTTTGTCTGAGTTACCTCAGTATATTTTACAGCTCCACCCAATCATCTGCTAATTTCATGATTATACAAGATTATACAAGAATATAGACTTCAAAGGCAGAAGCTTATAAATAAGAATATTTAATTCATTTTTTTCCTAGAACTTGACAGCACCTCATTATAAGATTCTGAGATATAACACATTGTTTGAGGATTTGAGTTGGTTGTGGAAGCACTACTAATATAATTTCAATAAAATATATGATTACACTACCATTGCTTGCTTGTCTTGCAAAGCAATTAGTTAAGTTACAAGTATTTTACTTTTTAGATTACGGTGAAATGATAACAATTCTTTTTTTGATTTTCCTCCTTCCAACCCTCTCTGCTCACTTTCAACTTCATGTCCTTTCTGGTTTTGCTGTTGCTAGTGAATTGGTTGGTTCATATAATAAAGCACAAGACAGAAGTTGATAGTGATTGGGGAAAATGTTTAGGAACAATGAGGCCTCTACAGGTCTGTGCTTTTAAGTCATGGTTTACAATGATTTTACAGATATCTAGCATACCATCTTAAATAGCAGTTAAATTAAGTCAGTTGTGTCACTTTCTTTACAATATTAAGAGTAGTATAAAATAATATTTGTTTTAACACCATAGACAGTGTAAATGAACACAAATATTGACATTAAAACAAATTGCACCTACCACAGAATTATTAAAATATTTAGAGAAAGGATTCCAGGTTGTGAAACACAGATTTTCAACTATCTTTATTTCAAAATAATATGTTGTTATTTTAATAGTTCTTTGTGAGCCAAATGTAACAACTAGATTATTTGAAAATTATTTATCAACTGAGAAATGGAGCCATATCTCTCATTTTTCATCTCAGATAAATCATAATGAGACCAATGAAACCAAACATCATAGAGTCAAAGTTTAAATTTCTTCAGAGTAAACACAAAATGACTATGTTCTCCTGTGCCATCTCAACCTTATGGGAAAAGTAGTACTTACATACTCTACAAAATAATACAATGAATACTTTCTGATACTTTGCTAGTGGTCATGACTACACCAAAGGAAAAAAATATGACAATGATGTTCACTTTTATTTTATAGTATTTTATGATTTTCAAAGTATCTGAACATATTTTACTTCACTCATTATAGAGGAATGTATGGTCACACATGATTGAAATGTGTTATATTTTTATTGTGGTACTATTTAAGAACTGAAAATACCAATAAAAAAATAGAAAGCATCACTCGGTGTGTGCGTATGTGTGTGCCTGTGTGTGTGTAGTTCACTAAGGAGACCAAAAGCGGGAACTGAAATCCCTGGGGCTCATGTTGTAGGTAAAGTGGGTAATTGAAACAAAACTCAAGTCCTCTACAAGAACAATGTATGTTCTTAACCACCGATATATTTTTCCTACTTTGACAATGAAATTTTGAGGCTATTGAGAGTAGAATTGTTTTGTTTAATTATTTTCTTCTATACATGCTTATCATTGGTACATTGAAAGGCTACTCATTTTGTATCTGATTTGTATCTGCCATTTGAATTTTATGTTCATAGATGTTGCTGAGATTTTTTTTTCTTTTTTCTTTCTTTTTGTTTTCTTTTTTTTTTTTAGTTTGTGTTCATCTAGTACATTTGTCTATACTTTTCTTCATTGTTTTTAATCATTATTTGTTTTTTGCATTTTGTATTAGACTTACACTCAATTCATAGTTTGGTAGCATTTCCTAACATCCAATTTTATGAAACGGTTGAGAAACATTGGTTTCAGTTTTTCTTTAAAGGTCTGCTAGACTTAGTAGTAAATTAATCTAAGCCTACATTATTTCTCTCTCTCTCTCTCTCTCTCTCTCTCTCTCTCTTCTCTCTCTCTCTCTGTGTGTGTGTGTGTGTGTGTGTGTGTGTGTATGTGTGTCTGTCTGTTTTTATTAGTGCTTCAATATCATTGCTTTTTATTGACCAATCTTACTTGAATTTGAGCAGTTCATGAATGTCTAGAAATTCATTCACTTCTTTTAGATTTTCCAACTTACTAAAATATAAGGTATGTGCTAACAATTTTGTGAATTTAATTTGTGTCTGTTGCAATTTTCTCATTTCAAGTCTAATTTTATTGATTTGTGTCTTTCTATTTTGTTCTTCTAAAAATTATGTTACATGTATGAATATTTTACCTCTATGTATGTAAGTTCAACACTGTGTGTACAGTGTTAATGAAACCCGAAGTGGATGTGAGATACCTTCTTGTAGTTAGATGGTTGTGATCCACCCTGATTGATCCATGGCTTATAATAATTAAGAAAATATAGACCACTTTAACCAGTAGCAGAGAAGTTAACACTTTAACCTTAGTAATAATATTTTAACATGTTTAGTATTTTTTTCTATTCTACTTCCCAAATTACCCACTTATTTCCTTGCTATGTCAACCAGCTTTTCCAATGTCATTCACTTAACAAAGAAATTGCTCTCCAATGATACTCATATAATTTATTGGAGAGTCTATTGTTTAGTATAAAAGCATTTTCCAGTATCTTTCAGTCTCTTTCTTTAGTTTATGTGCTTTGAAACAGTGCTTTATTCTTATTCTAGGGTGGTTTGGAACTCACTATGAAGTTCAGGTTTACTCCAGGCTTATGTTAATTTTCTGTCTTAATTCTCAAGTGCTGAAACTATAGATGTGATTCATCACACATAGATCATTATTATATTTTTGGATAAGATATCTAAAATTTATCTTCTGTTATTTTGAAATATGCACTTTATTATTATTGAGCATAGTTACAAAGAGTTATACAATAGAGCAATATATAAATTCAATTTTATTCATCTAATTAAAACTGTATATTTTTGAGAAAAAAAATTCCCATTCCTTTCTTGGACCATGTACACATGTCTGTGGGGAAAATAATTCTACTTTCAGACTCATTGTTAAAAGTGATTTAATTTTGTAATGTATGTATATATAGGAGAGTTCCTTTATTCATCCCTTGATGGAAACAGATTGTCTTAGTTGTTATTTATAACATTGAAAGTAACATGGAAATGCTGATCTTATTTTAAATAGATTGATTTAAGTTCTTTTGGATAGTTTATCTAAAATACAATGTCTACATAATAGGTGGTTTGATTTTTAATTTTGCAAAACCCCTAATTTATCTTTTAAAATGGTGATTTTGTCATAGTGACATTGATTCTGATTTTAAGATAAGAGACTTATCCTTTTTTTGCCAAGTTCTTCATAATAAGAATATAACTATAATTTATATGCAAATCTATGTAAAAAGTAGAGGGCATTAATTGTGTAAAGCTAGGACAATACAACTGTGAACAGAATGAAAATATAAAGCTTCTGTGGATGCTTCTTTACAGAAATAGTTATAGTGTTTGCTATTATTTGCTTGTGTTTGTTTCATGTTTTTATGCTTGGGGACATGTCTATATTTAAGACACAAAATTTGTTTGCAATTACCTCCACTGGATTTTAACATAGTATTATGTGTGATTAACCAAATTGCTAAGTATTATTTACCAATATTTTAATGATATATAATATTTTATAATAATTGTACCAGCATAAGAAAGTTGCCCATAAGAGATCATAAGAGAATATGCTCATGAATAGGCCATATTCTAAGTCCTTTTCATATAAAATTACCATAATAGTGACTGTAATTTTATGAGATACATATTCATTATTAGTATTATCTTTTAAAATATTGCAGCATAGGACCACAAAGGGGACCTGTAATTTTATCAAAGGTATTATTTCAAAATCACCAGAATTGAAGATTAGGTCATTTGATTTTGTGAATATGTGCTCAATATCTGGAACTGAATGCTCTGAAGCCTATTTACTCAAGGAATCAGCTGACACCCTATCAGTTTATGCATGCAAAAAATAATGTCCCAGAAAATGGTCACCTTAAATATTTTAACAAATAATCACCTGTATTTCATAAGGATTTGTATAGTTCCTGAAACACAACACAAACTGAAAAACCATAACATTCCTGTGGCTCTGGAAAAACATTTCAAAAATATTTTTGTTCAACACAGGGTCAAGATTAGTAAAGTAAACGATGTAATTTTTTATACTTAACAAACTTAAAAGCATAAACCAAAGGGAATAAATGATTTCCTAGTAAATTGTCCAAACCCAACAGAGACAGAAGGAAAGGCTATCCAGAGACCACTCCACCTAGAGATCCATCCTATCTGTAGACACCAAAACCCAAATACTATTGCTGATGCCAAGAAGCACTTGCTGACAGGAGCCTGCTATGGCTGTTCCCTGAGAGGTTCTAGGAGCACCTGAGCAATACTGATGCAGATACTCACAGCCAACCATCGGACTGAGCCAAGAACCCCAATGGAAGAGCTAGAAGAAGGACTGAAGTAGTTGAAGGGTGTTGCAATCCCATAAGTAAAACAATATCAACTAACTGAACTACCCAGAGCTCCCAGGGACCACCAACCAAAGAGTATACATGTAAGGATCCATATCTCCAGATACATATGTAGCAGAGGACGGCCTTATCTGGGTGGCCCTTGGCCTTGTGGAAGTGTGATGTCCGAGGGAGATGCTGGAGCAGTGAGGCAGGAGTGGGTGAGTGGGTGGAGGAACATCCTCATAGAAGCAAAGGGGAGGGGGGAGAAGGGGTATAGGATGGTGGAGGGGTAACCAGGAAGGAATATCAATTTAAATATAAATGAATAAATGATTTTAAAATGATTTAAACGTAAATGAATAAAATGATTTAAAAAAGAATATAAAAATTGTCCAAATCCATAAAGTAAAATATTTAGAAAATACTCAGTATTGTTTTCTATAGCAGGTATACCAACTTAACATTCCATCAATGTTATCACATATTTCCTTCTTTTGTATACACAGATTCATAGTTATGTTTCATTAATAATAGTCAGCCTTGGCACATGTTTGGTGATATTTGGTTATCTTTCTGATGTGTACTTCCTTAAAGTTTGGTGATATTGAGCAATTTTTCATGAGATTTTCAGTCATTTTAATGTTATATTTGAAGTGTTCTTGGTTGGGCTCATTTCCCTACTCAGTTTTCTTTTTATGGGTGTTTTGTGTGGTTGTATGTCTGTGTACCATGTATGTGCCTGATGCCTTAAGAGGTCAGAAGAGGGAGTTGAATCCCTTGGACCTGAAATTCCACTTGTTTATTAGTCATATAGAAACTGGGAACTGAAATCAGGTCTTCTAGAAGAACAATAAATGTGCTTATTACCACTGAGTAATCTCCCTCAAGCTCTACATTACCTACTTTTAATTGTAGTAATTTTGGACATAGCCCTTTATGAACATATACTTTGCATATATGTTTCCTTATTATGTAGCCTGTATTACCATGTGCCATTTCTAGTAATATACAGACTATTTCTACTACTATTGGTACCTGACTATAAGATATATCCACTGGTATAATAGTGACAAAAAATGTTATGGAAGTAACCAACTGTTTCTAAAGCCCACTCCAGGGGTGGATCTGTATGTGAAGGTAGGTAGGGAGGAGCTGGGAGTAGCAGTAGAGGAAGAGAAAAGTGTAATCAGGTTACATTATGTAAGAAAAAATATTCTCAATAAAAGGGAAAAAAATATCAGATTATGTTTCTTCTCCTTACTGAGCTATTGTTCCTTTATTTTGCATATTCATACTTCATCTCATGTATGGTTTTCAATCATTTTCTCTGTTCTGAAACTTGATGGTTGTATGATATTTTCTTCATTGTTCCACAGCTTTATAGTTTAATATTCATTTTTCCATTCATGTTTTTGGTGCCTGTCTTTCATTTGTAAAAATAAAATAAAATAAATTATTTGTGCATCTCCATATTCTGAGGTATTTTTACTAATTTTTTCTGATAATTTTATTTTGAGTTGGTTTTAGAAGTGGTCAAAGACAAGCATCTTTTTTCTTTTTTCTGCATAGTTTCAGAAGAGTTTATTGAAAAGACCAGATCCCTCTTTTCTACAGTGTAAGCTCTTAGTACTTCTGTTGAAAGTAATTTACTATGATAATATGAGTTTATTTCTGGCTTACTATTTGTATTATTGATCTACATATATGTTTTTATGCATAAATAATATTTTTGTAGTGTATTTTTACATTTGGTGGTACGATGTTGCTGAGTTTGTTCTGTAAGTAGGTTTCTTTGGGTATTTGAAGTCACTTGGTTCCTGGGAAAGTTTAAGATTTATTAACATTTTCTATGGAAAGCAATTTAATAATTTGATAGTTATTTTACTAAATGTGAAACAAATTAAAATTCTTTAACAATATTAATTCTTCTAGCTCATGAACATAGAAAGATTTTCTAATTTGTACTTGTTTTCAGTTCTTTTTTCTTTTAATGAATATTTTATACTTTTCAGTGTAGAGATCTCTGACTGCTTTGTTAAGATTTTTTACTAAAATTTTAGTGTTCTATTAAAGCTCCAGTAAACAGGATTGCTTTGTTATTTCTTTAATAGACAGTACATTTTTAGTGTGAATAGAATTAATATTGAATTTGTATGTAGGTTCTTCCTTTCTTCCAATGGAACTTGTTTTGTTTGGAGGATTAGCTCTTGTTGTAACCTTATTAAATAAGGCTGTGAGTGTTTATTGACGATACCAGTGATGACAGTCTTAAAAATTAATTCACATGTCATCTGAATCACAACACAAGTGTACATTATAGGAAATCAGCATTTCAGCTGAAACCAGTTAGCAGTAGGTGATTTCTCTGAACTAAAATCCAAAGTATCCTTTGAACTCAACTCAGTTTTGCTGAAAACCTAAAACTGCACTAGAAACGAAAACCTACTTTTATTTTTTATTCTTTATTTCTTTTAAAAAAATTTATTCTTTAATTTTTTACAGTCCAGATTTTATCCCCTCCAGGTCTACCCTCCTACTGTTCTACATCTGACACCTCTTTCCCCATCTCCAAGAGGATGTCTCCACCCCATCCCTCATCTCTTGGAGCCATTCTCTGGGGCTCCAAGTTTCTCCAGCATTAGGTGCATCTTCTCTGACTGAGTCCAGACCTGGCAGTCCTCTGCTGTGTATGTAGGGGAAGCTCATAACACTTGGTGTATGTTGCCTTGTTGGTGGTCCAGTGTCTGAGAAATCTCAGCAGTTAGTTGAGACTGCTGGTCCTCCTATAGGCTCACCCTCCACCTAAGCTTCTTCCACCCTTTCCCTGATTCAACCACAGGACTTGCCAGCTTCTGTCCATTGGTTGGGTACAAATAGCTGCATCTGACTTTTTCAGCTCTTTGTTGGGCCTTTCAGAGGGCAGTCATCATAGGCTGCCTGTTTGTAAACACTCCATAGCATCAGTAATAAGTATCAGTCTTTGGAGCCTCCCATGAACTAGATCCCAATTGGATTTTTGACTGCGGGATGGCAACTCCATCCTTCACTTGATGCCCTTTCTTTCTACTGGAGATGGACTCTACAAGTTTCTTCTCCCCACTGCAGGGCATTTCATCTACAGTCTCTCCCTTTGAGTCCTGAGAGTCTCTCATCTTCTAGGTCTCTGGTACATTGTAAAGGGTTTCCCCACCTCCTACCTCCTGAGGTTATCTGTTTCCATTCTTTCTGCTAGCCCTCAGGGCTTGAGTCCTGTTTCTCCCCAATACCTGACCATGTTCCCCTCTTGCCACCCTGTCCCCTTTCCACCCAGGTCCATCCTCCCTCCTGTGATAGTTTTCTTCTCCTCCCAAGTGCGATTGAGGCATCCTCACTTGGGCCCTTTGGCTTGTTAGCCTTTTTGAGTTTTGTAGATTGTATCCTGGGTTTTCTGTACTTTTTTGTCTAATATCCACTTATTAGTGAGTACATACCATGCATGTCCTTTTGGGTCTGAGTTACCACATTAAGGATGATATTTTCTAGTTCCATCCATTTCCCTGCAAAACTAAGGACGTTCTCATTCTTAATAGCTGAGTAGTACTCCATTGTGTAAATGTACCATATTTTCTGTATCTATTTTTCTGTTGTAGGACATCTTGATTGTTTCCATCTTCTGGCTGTCACAAACAAGGCTGCAATGAACATAATGGAAATGTGCCCCTGGGGCATGGTAGGGCATCTTTTGGGTATATGCCCAAGAGTGGTATTGCTGGGTCTTCAAGTAGATCTATTTCCAATTTTCTGAGAAACCACCAGATTGATTTCCAGAGAGGTACCAGTTTGCAATCCCACTAGCAATAGAGGAGTGTTCCTCTTTCTCCACATCCTTGCCAACATGTGCTGCCACCTGAGGTTTTGATCTTAGCCATTATGATTGGTGTATGGTGGAATCTCAGCGTTGTTTTGATTTGCATTTCCCTGATGAATGAGGACTTTGAACATTTCTTTAGGTTCTTCTCAGCCATTTTAGTTTCCTCTGTTTTGAATTCTCTGTTTAGTTCTATTTCCCATTTTTTGATTGGGTTGTTTGGTTTCTTAGTTGTTAGCCTATTGAATTCTTTATATATTTGGATATTAGAATTCTATAGGATGTGGGGTTAGTGAAAAAATGTTCCCAATCTGTAGGTTGCTGATTTTTCTTTTTTATTATTTTTATTGATTATTTGGATTCATATGTAGATTTTGTACCTGCAATTTTATTAAGTTTTTGATGCAGCTTATTAGGACTTTATATTTACATGTTCATAAAATCAGTAAACAAAGGCAATTTAACTTGTTTTTTTTCAAATTTGAATAGGTTTCTTTCTTTAGTTGGTCCAATAGCTTTGATTGAGATTTCTTCTATTCTGTTGTAAATGGTGAGAGTGGGCATCTTTTCCTTTCTCTAGATCTTAAAGAAAAGCTTACCAACTTTCTTCATTAAGTATAATGCTCATTGCAGACTTCAAATGTAGATTTCCTGGGATTCTATTCATTCATCCTATTCCTAATTAGTGGTGAGAATTTTTTATATAATTGTAGTGAAAAGTGTCCAATTGATACTCTGAATCCATTTGAGATGATCATATAGTTTTGTTTCTCACTCCACCAACTAAATTCATAACATTGATAAATTTGTGTGTGTGGACATTATGTCTCTTATATGTCTCAAATAAATACAATTTGATCATAAGCCATTTTTAATTAGTGTTAAATTTGATTTATTATTATTTGTTGAGTGTTGTTTATGTTATGTTCATTATAAATACTAACCGGTAGGGTAGTTTAACTTTATAACTGATATAGGGATTTTTAAATGCTAATTTTAGTAACATTATTTTAATAATTATTCCATAAATAATGATAAATATATTACATGATGACATAAATAATGATTTTTAAAAGAAAATTTATATTTTCAAAACAAAATGAGAATGTTATGGTTTATATTATTGCAAATCATTTTATCCGTCGAAATGTCTTGCAATCAAAAGGGTGTATATGTTTATTAATATTTAGCTATTGATGGTGTTAAAGTTCCAAGCGTCTCCCCTTTCCAACACATCTGTGAAAGCTCATAATCAAACATGGACACTCACTTTTTCTTGGCACTAGTAGAGAATTTCAAAGCACAAATTCTCTCATAGCCCCAATCCCTCAAGCAAAACAAAATTTAAGCCCTTCACCAGTCATTGCTCTCTGAGGCTACTTTTAGAATTGGTCAGAAGCCTATTTCCGTTTCTCTTGAATGTTTTGTTATGTAAGTAAAGAATATTACAAAACTTTTGGAGCACCATGACATCAGCAAATTCAATATTGTAAAAGAAAACTCATCAAAGGGTTTATTGCATCTCTTTCTTAAGATGGTGGATTTGTTGAATTATATAAAGAAAATTCAGCCTCATATAAATATACCATTGAAGAAATAATGGCTTTAATACTTCTTAAAACAGATAAGTACATTTCATTTTAAGAGTATATCCAATTTTGGAAAGTAATACAAAAGAAAATATAGTTGTTATTTAGAACGTTAAATAATGTTAATGAACTTGACATTTGGAAAATGTTTTCTAGCTTTTACATGTATCTAAATAGCATATTCCATGTTATAACATTCAATAATAAAAATGCCTTCATATTATCACTCAGGTTATAAGACAAATATTCAGTACTAGTAGGCTACTAAATGAAGATATGCTTTCAATAAGAATAGTATTTTCTTGAAAAGCAACATTTTTATTTATTATTAGCACCAAATGCTATCACGTTTTTTCCATTTAAGCAAAAATGTTTTTTCATTTTTCTTTTTCTTTCTTTTTTTTAGAAAATAATTTTCCAAATATCTGATTAATAGAAATACTTTATAAGTTTTTCAAGCTAAAAAAGTGTTTATTTTTGCTTCTTTTGAGACAGGGTCTTTACTGTGTAGCCTTGACTGGCTTGCTTAAAATTTACAGAGATTTGCATGTCTTTGCCTCCTGAGTGCTAGAAAAAAGTCATTGCCACCATGACTAGCTAAAAGCATTTGGTTTTAAAATGTCTAGTAGCTTGTACTTTAAGCAATCATATGACTTCTTTGCCTGAAGACTTCATATTTCATTATTCTGATGAAAGTACTTTTCATTTTATCAAAGAATGTGTTACTGCATATGTTGTATGTTCTAGGATTTCAACTGAAGAAATTGATAATTTTTACTTTCTCACTAAGATACTTACTATAACTGACTTATGTATACCTACAAGTGGGTGACAGTGAATAATTGTTATTGTTTTAATTTTTGCTAAGATACAAGTGTTTTAATCATCATTATTTCCACATTATGTACACATAGTAAAGAAACCAATTTCTTTTTTTAGTATTTTCAAATGAATAACTTTTAAGTCATAGATTCCTTGCCAGACTCTTTTAAATAGCAAAGGTCGTCATGCCATTATTTCAGGACCATATCGGAAAAGTTAGACAATAAAGAAACATGTATGAGTTAGTGTAGTTTAGGAAGAATTTTATAGACGAAGTACAGCAAGCTGGAGTCATAACATTTAAAATTTGGGAGGATGGTGCTAAGGTAAAATGGCATCCCAGGTGAGACATCAGCATAGACTTAGAAGAGTATTTAATATTTAAATGTGGAAAAATACGGAGGTAAACTACTTAAGTAAAATAGAGTACAATTAAGGAATCAAGAAAAGTAAATATGAGAGGCATGAAGATAGAGAGGTAAGAACTTCTGAATGAGAAGAAAATCTTAGTAATCGCTGGAAACAAAATTGCTGAGTAAAATGTGGGCCCTTCCTTATTTTTTTAACCAACTTACTCATTTGCATTTTCAATGATCTTAGAAGTTAAGTAAAATATAACTGTGATTTGATTAAATAGGAAGTATAATTATAGGCAGGCATTATACCAGCCATACATCTTATTACATAATATTTTAGCAGTTTAATTGGTAGATTTGCTCTTATTAATTTCATTCAGATCATTTCTCGATCTTGTGAGTCATGCTCATGAAGAAATGTCATTGAGACAATTGTTGATGTATTTTCTTCTTCACTTGAGAGGGTTATATGTGTTGATTGTTTCCACATTGTGCATACTCCAGTAAAAGGATCAGTGCTTTATATGAACAAGCCTAATGTACTGAATGAAAACAACCGTGTATGTCCTTTGCTGAGACTGAATACTAGTTTGGAACTAGACAAAATGTCTTATGGCATTAGAAAGCACATGAATATAGTAGTCAAGTTTTATTATTTTTCAATCATCTAATCTTCATCTGCTAAAATGATAGGTTCATTGAATTCAATAAATTATTTCCTTGAATCAAACATAACTGTTATGGACCCCTTTCCTTTCATTTTCTCCTGTAGAGAAAACTACCTAAACATATATAGCAATAAAATAGCTCCAAATAATTTCAAGGTCTGTTTATTATTTTGAGTTTTCTTCACTGATTTGGTTTAAATTCTCAGGAGTTTTACGTGTTTAGAAAATTTTCTGCTTTTTTTTTAGAAGGAAGGGAAATATCTTTGTAAGTTTCACTGTAAGAATATATATGTCTCTGTAACATGTGCATATCTCCAACTTTGTTCAAACGTAGCATACTCTTATAAAGCATAACTGAGTGGGTTTCAGAAAAAAATGTATAAATAAGTCAAATTTTAAAATTTCTTGAACATGGATAATGGAGTTAACTACATTTGGGCTGTTTAAAACAGCCTACAAGTTGTTCTATGATAATAAACAAAGCATATGAAACTATATATAAACCCATATTTTAAAAAATGTATGCCGATGTATTCATTTCACAATGTTAATATAGCAATCAATTTATTTCAAAATCACAAATGACTTTTATTCTCATAAAATTGTCCATATTTATTATAGAAACCTAGAAACATACTGTACTTAATATTTTAAACCTACTATTGCAATGGTATTATATGTTTTTATAATATTCTAGAAAAGATTTAATGTATACATGTTAGTATTTATTAAAACTTCACTTATCCCTCAAATAACTTGAATGGCTATAATGGGATCACTAGAATTTAGCAAATAAAAATACAAAACTTTCAGTAAAATAAGTAAAATTTAATGGATATGTATGACTCAGATTTTATCTTTTATTTTAACTCACAATTTTATTTTTTGAAATTGAAAATTATTCATTGTCTTGTAAAGAATGACAGCTAAAAGAATAAAAACAACTAAAAATATAAACTGCACAAAATAAATGAATTCCAGATCTTAAAACATACCTGACATATGAACACAAATGTACTTTACCAAGTTCAATAAATGAATCTATACCTCTTCATACTTAATAGTATTTCTAGATTTAAATGATGAGAGGCTAAAATAAAAGGATATAGATTCCATTAGTTTTTGTAATAGGTCAGAGTTGAGTGACATCTATTCTTGGCAGCCAGTATCTTATCTCTAATTTTTAATATTTAAAATTTGCATACTTCCATATATTGATTTTTATAAAAGTTAAAGAAATAATATTTATAAAGCGCCAGACATTTTGCTAGCTGTTTTTTGCTTCAGTCAAATAAAAATACTATATTTAAAAATTCTCTTTATCAGAAATACTCAGACAACTATATTTAAGAGTTTTATTTTCATGGTCAAATATATACAAAATAGAGAAAATGGTAGCAATAGGATTCCATGTATTTGTTATTCATTTTGACAATGACGAACAGTTTACCATTTCCATTTTTCAGTTTTCCTTGTAGAGCATTTAAAATATATTCCATAAAGTGTAATTTTTTTCCTGTGCATATTTCTACATATATTAGAAAAAAATACTCAGGGAGAAGGTTTAAACTACTTTACCAAAAATAAACAGGAAATTAAAATTGCCTCCCTGATTATTCCAATCTTTCAGTTAATTGGAGTGCCATGCATTGCAAATTGCTTGTCCAAAATGAAGATAGCAGAGATACATATTTAGAACTTTAGCTAGAAGTGTGAAGATTGTTATATGGTTGCAGTTCTGTATAATAAAAAACAAACAAAAATTTATAACTAAAATATTTTTCATACACAAAAAATTAAAAGTAGTTTCCCAGAATCCGCAAATGAAACTTTTAGGAAATTACAATTGAGAAAGTTTTATTTCCTTTAAGATTATATGTATGTACCCTTGATGTAAAATCATGTAGTAGGAGCTAAACAGAAGATTGCTGCGAGTTGATGTGTTCTAAGTTTGAAGCCTTTAGTTTATCACCCTATTTGAGTTTTACATCATATTTAAATGAATTGAACTTCAGAAAAATATTTGCTAATAGTTCTTAAAAATTCTATTTTTAATCTGTATATTTAGACTCAATGCTAAGTACATCATTGTTGAGTGTAACATAAAATATAAAGTAAATTTCTATAGCAGTAAATTAAAAATGAAAAATAATACACATATGCAAATGTGTAGTTAGAATCTGAAATTTTCAACCATTATAAACTGACTAAGACTTTTATAGAGTCCAGTGAGAACAGAGGGCATTGAGAAGAGAAGAAATTGAGACAAGAAAGACCTGGAATAAATCCTCAAGTTCTACTATTAACTTGTGAGATCAGAAGAACAAAAATGAAGACAAATGATCTCTATTGTGAATGCATTATACACAGTATAGTGCTTTTATTATATACACTTAATTGATTTTTCCTCTGAGAAGGAATCTCATGCCTTTATGAAATAGCAAAGCTGCCAGGTGACTTAACAAGTATTTGTTTCCCTTCTAATATATACAGGAATGTAAATATGCATACAAGTGAAGGTATCAATGCATGAGGGCAGCATATAAACCCACTGTTTATTTCAGCATCTATTTTCAGTATTTGTGCAGTTTTACCAACAAAGAGGATCAAAAATAAATGTTTCTCTCCCCTCCCTCCTCTTTCATTTAACCTGGTGTAGGCTTGTGTACTCTTCTGAACCCCAGAGGTGAGGTGATAATGGAGCTGGACCAGACAGGGGAGAGAAGAAAGATTGATGAATTTCCCAAATAAACCTAATTGAAAAACAAAGCTAGCTGAATTTTATCCTTTGTTGTAAACATTCCTTAAGCAGAGTGGAGCTTTTTCCCTTTAAAATCAATGAATGCTTTGTACTTTAACTGGGAATTTATTAGCGTTTCAATTCAATAGATTTGCATCACTAATGTGAGTCAAACCATTCCAGTCTGCTCAAACACTTCTGATTTTGGCTTCTATGAAGAATTTTGCTGGGATGTGTGTTCCATACATGCAAGTTATTATAAAACTGAAAAGGGAAACCTTCCCAAATGGCAACGAATCTCTTTCCACTCCCAGTCTCCAGTTTCAAGTTCAATATCTGCACACACCAAGTACAATCAGTGTTTTATTTAAATATGTAAATTTCTTAAATTTACACCAGTGAGTTTTAGAAATGGAGCCTTTATGGAACCTCTTTTCCTACTTGCTTCTCCTCTCCACTTAAAAATTCTCTTCTGAAGTTGTTTCCCCTTTACTGCAGTGCTTGGGTTTTGCAAAGTAATTCATGAATGCAGCTAAAAAGAGAAGCCTTTAACAGCTAATCTGCATTTTTGTTTCAGCACAATATCGATCTGACAGTAACAGTTTTGATAAGGTGCACTTTTTGCTGGGTGGAACAAAGAGTACTAAATTAGTTTTGAACTTTTGTGATCTTGTATTATAAAGATCTACAACAGACGCTGAATTCAAATCAATTGTCAAAGTGAAGAAGGATTAATAACTGTTGTACTATATAACCTTTTACATAACTGCAGTGTGAGGAAGGGCACACTTTAAGATCTACTGCCATATTTCATTATTGCAATTCTTAATAAAAGACCTTTTTTATTACAGGAAAAAAAAAAAGAAAAAGAAGCAGCTTAGTTTAGGTTTGTTTATAGAACCTATGTAAATTTTAATAGAGTATGCCCAGTTTTCTCTTACATGATTGACAGATAAGGTTGAAAGAAGACACAGAAAAAATTCCCAAGAACAATTTTAGATTATGAGGTCAAATGACACATTAAATAGAAGAGGTGTTGTTTTTCAAGAGAAAACATATCAACTGTAGTAACTTCTGTTGTTTTATAACCTTTTATCTCAATGCTCTTGCCTTCAAAAATAATAATGGTTATGGACCACAGTGTCATTTGTAAGTGATTCCAAAACTGAGATAACTATTTTCCATACAAAGAAACTGAGTCACAAATTGATTAAATAACTGCTTGAAAATATTTACTTGGCTCACTGAATCTGTCCTGTGTTTTAGTGGCCAAATGAAAATGAAATCCAGACCTTCAGACTCCACAGCTAAAACACCATATTTTACTTCCCTTTTCTTGGTGCTTATGGCTCTTTCACAGGAATTCTAAAGTAAAATGCACGTCAAAAATATGAAGATGTTTTGTAGATTAAGGACAAGAGAAGTCTACTTGATAGTGAAAACCACTAGAATATGACACAACATAGCAAAAGCAAAGGAGCTCTTTGCTTTAAAGTGGGGCTATGCTATAAGGCTTTGAAAGTATTCAATCTAAATCAGATAGTTCTCTCAAGATAACTCAGCCAAAACTTACTACCAGAATAACACTGGTGTGGACATTAGGACCAATTTCAGAGCTAGAAGGCTAGAAATTAGGAAGACTTAAAGTCCATCCACTATAAGCTTGAAGAAGTTCCCTTTCTACTAGTTGGCTTCAGCTAGGACATCATAGGTTTGGAAGGATCTTTGGAAGGAAGAAGTTAGGCTAGTAACTGTCCATAAGGAGGCATACTGTTGGAAATTATGAAAGTTCCAAGGAAAACTATGGATGTAGAAATCAACAAATAGCTGTGGAGTACCCACCAGACTCACATGTATTGAGTTAAAAGCCTGAGATCCCCACTGATCATTAGCCAGCCCAAGACTTTCTTTCCTAAAGGAGAAAAAATACTAGTTCTAAACAAATTTTGATTCTATGTATCTCAAGTTGAATTATATAGTTTTTTTAATGTACACTGTACACTACTAGTAGATGGCTGTATGCAAAAATATGTTAAAAGGATTAGTTGAGTAAGGGCAGAGGAACACACATGATTAGGTTTTATTTGTGTGCTTGTTTTGGTTTGATTTTGGTTTTGATTCTGGATGGTTATACATTCTAGTGCTCAGATCATAGACTTTCGGCTTCCAAAGATCTGTAAACATGTTTACAACCTAGGGAATCTGGCTTTAAAATATGGGAAGAAATGGTAATTTAAAAATTCATACAGATTTAAATCCAAACTAGGATAATAAATATATCCAGGAGTAATCTGAAATTGCTTTTCAAGTTTGTATATATTAATATAATGAAGTTTAATCAAATGTATTTGTCTTAAACTTACATTGTTAGAATTCTAATGTTTTACACTAAAATTACATTAATGTATAATTAGGTATGCAAAGTCTTTGTAAGAGGTAGAATATGCTTCTAATCTAATGGCAATGATGGCAGAATATCACTAGTCCCAGACATTTTATTTTTCTCTCTCCTTCCCCTACCAAGTAAGCTGGAAGCAGTTACATATAGGAAGACAGGCAGGGAAGTTTATACACTGGGTAGTGAATTTGAGTAGGAGAAGAATTGAAAGCCACTTAAGTTTAAAGTACAGACAAGAGAAAACAGGAAACGTTGGTATTTTAAGACTTCAGGGTATGGTAGGTACCTTTTAGATTTCTCGGCGTGTACTTTAAAAAAATTCTTTATTGAAAAAAATTTCAAACCCATAGAAAGCTGAAAGAATTATAATAAAATAAAGATGCATATACAGATACACAGAGACTCATTACATACAGACTCATTATATATATTAGTGCTTAGATTTAAAGAATTAATGTTTTGCATTTTCGTTTCACCTAATTTTATGTAAACTATTTAAAAGATAATTTTAGATATTATATTTTAACTGTAATGTTACTCCTATGTTTTTTTTTAAAACTATTGTTTTTTCTATATAATTACATTACAATCATACTTTATAGTGGACTTTTAAAATAGTTTTTCTTCTGTTTCACTTAGGATATCATATTATCAGAAATGTCTGTAATAGCTTATTCAAATCAAGATTTTATCAAATATCCTCCACAGCTTTTTCCTAAATCTAACAAACCTTCAAGGATTCTTTCCTTCTTAACTTTACAAACTAGAGTTGTTAAAAAGATGAGCACTGTGTGTTTCTACAAGACGTTTGATCTTCTGGATTTAATTACTTCCTTTCTTGTGGTATTTAATTCATTCTTCACGTCTCTGTATTTCTGCTAAACTGAAAGTTAGGTCAGAAGACTGCATAAGACTTTTGGCAAGTACATTCCTAGGTGCTGCTTAATGCTTCAAGCTGCATTTTATCAAAAGGAACATATTGTCTGGTTCTCCATTATTCATTACGATGGTGAGTGACTGTTGGTTAGAGTGGTCAGAACTGTTTTGTCTACTGTAAAGATTTAATTTCTCTTGCAATTAGCAGTAGAATTAAACTTTGGCCATGCAGTTTTCAAGGGATGAAAGAATAAGGATAAAAAGCATATGAAATGAAGCCCCAAGTGTGATTTATTGTCCTTTTAATTATTTTCAAAGGACATTTCTTTTTTGGTTTTAGTGTTGAAGCCTATTTTTTCTCCTTATAGTCTTACATATAGCCTTTCCATGTGAAATTTGGCAAGCAGCTGATTTGTGCTATTTTAAGAAATGCAATCACAATATTACCCCAAATATTTGACTTTAAGAACTAGTCTTAGAGAATCATATAAAGAGTTATTATTTGGGACAAATATTTTAACAGAAAACAATAGACTTAAGAACATAATGCTAGGCAGTAATTATTCTAGGAAAAAACAGTTCCACATTTTTAAAAGTACCCCATTTTCTGTTGTATATCGTAGAAGTAACTTGTGTGGGTTTTTTTTTTTTTTCATCTCAGCTGCAACAGAGCACTTTGCGTGATTGTCACTGTGCGTTTTCTGTGTTTACATTGTACTTGTACAGTAAAAATTGCTATATCTACAGAACTGCATAGTTGAGCTTTCTCCTAAGTGAACTGAGTTCTCCTTCCAATTGAATAGTCATAAGTAGTTATTATATATGATGGTAAGTAATTTCATTTTTTACAACAAACATTTGTGAAAAATAAAAACAATGCTTCTGAGGAAATTATTTTATGACTGATTTTTAATAAATTCGCCTGCTTGACTGAAGATGTGAATGTAGAAACAAAGGAATCTGAAATTGCCTTAGGGAGTGAGGTCAGGTGAAGGTTAATCAAAGAAGTGACAGTGAAATGGCATTCACGGCTTTTTGTAAGTTTTTAATCATTATATATGCTCACACACAGAGCATCCTGTCAATGAAACTTAGGCTCTGTAAATACAATTTTATGAAATTTGATGACTATCTTGCTTTTTTCTTATTATATGGCTTTTTGTCTGTATTTTAAGTCCAAATTAGAATTTTAAATGGAAAGTAGAAGATACACATGGAGTATAACAATACCAAAACCATAGGTGTGTTTCTATTGGAAAGGCTATACTTTTAGTAGAATATTAAAATAATATTTTATGTGCTTATTATTTGTAGGGAACAATAAGGAGGGAAACTGTACACTTTGATGCATAAAATTATTCTAGAAATAGTGGCTATCTTCTGTGAGCAGAAATCTCCTTCAACATGAGGTTGCTTAGTGTAAATAAAAAGTGGTTCATTGCTAACAATAAACAATATATCAAAGAAGAAGGACTGTTAAGTAGGTGGTGAGGCATACACTCAGAAAAGATTTTAGTGGTTAAAGTATTTATTAAATATTGATTTGCCCCAATTTTTTTGGTTGTTTATCCCTTTCTGAATGAAAAGAGAAATTACATAAATAAGCATACATAAAATATATATTTTTAAAACTTCTATTATTTAAATTGGATTTTTGTTCAAATCATTTTAATTATTTAGTTTAACAAGAAAGGCTACCATTTTAGTAACTTTATCAACAACTGATACAATTGCTTAGGAGTAAAATAGCATTATTTTTAATTTTCAACTATTTTTAGAGACTTTTTGTGGTTGAGGGTCAAGATATTTTTCTTTTCCTATTTCTACAAATATACTTTCAAGAGAGAGAGAGAAAGAAAGAGAGAGAGAGATTAAATATTTACTTTGTTGATGATTAGTTATACAGTAATTTAGAATAATTAACTATTTTTTAAGTTTCTCAAAGTATTAGATCACTTTCACTTATATTAATTTGGTAATGAGATCTTAACATAGATACCTACAATGCAATTTATCTGAGGACACACTGGCAGGCCCCATAAACTTAATCGGAATGTAGTACAGGGAACTTAGATTAAACACTCTTCTCTGTGAAACAAAGCATGACTATTTCACTATTGGGTCAACCTGAAAATTATGGAAAGAAAAAATATGTTTTTTCTATAATTTCATAATTTCTTTCTTGCAAAACTACATCTTCTTTTAAAATTTTCTCCCCTGTGGCATAAAATGTAGAGAGTGAGATGTGTAAAACTAAGATGGATATTTAGAATTGTATTTCCTCCACATAAAATTCTTTCCTATGTCACCTCGAAGATACTGTCAAAAAGTATAGTGTTTTGAAAATGGACACAGACATAGACACACAGACACATATATACCAAAAGAACTTAACATTTGTTAACTCAGTTCAGTAACTTATCAACTTAGTTAAAAACAAAATAAAAACAGTTAAACATAAAATTTTCCAGCTTTAAAAATTGTTCCTAACACAACTGTGTAAACTACTTTTTGTTTTATATGAAGAAAAAATTGTTCAAAAAACAAAACCTTCTGATTTTTAAGGAAAATGTATTAATTAGAGTATCTGTTGTTAAGAGTTTTAGCTAAGAAGATTAAGAACAAATCTGAAAGTAGTTTTTACTTTTGTTAAAATAGTAACTACTTATAACCTAAGTCAGTTCTAAGGAGCTGTGGGTGACTCAAAATGGAATTAAAAAGCTGGTCAGGTAGGTCTTATCTGATAAGCAATAATTTAATATACTCTAATAGTGTTTTCATAATTTATGAGACTTCACTAGTTTTACTCTTAAATGCATATGTGCCTAATTAAAATCACAGAATCTCTATGTTTGCTCTTAGCCTACATAATAGAGCAAATAATATATCTTTCATAGAGTTATAGTGAATGATATATTGAGAAGAAAGAATTTTCAAATTCTAAATACTTGTGAAACTTTTATTATATTATAAAGCAGGGTCAAAAATTGAAGAGATTATCCATAAAATCAGAGGGGAGCTTCTGTATCAGTTATTTGTTGACTCTAAAATAAATGCTTGTGACTTGAGCCAGCTTCACTTTCAAACAAAGTCCATGAAAAACAAACATTTATTCCTATATAAAAAAGTTAGAGTGTGCAAAATGTTGATTCCTTTTTAGAACTGAAAGCTCACAGTTCTTGGAGGACTTACTGGGAATTACTGCACCTGCTAAGAGTATAGTAAATATCCCCTTTTCCATAAGTCAATAACCCCCTTCTAAGACTGTAGTGAGGAAAACTTAGTATAGAATTTGTGAATATTATTTGCAGATGAAGAGATGCTTCTTCATGCTAAGTTTTATATTTGAAGAGACCCTACCATGAACACTTGCCCTCTGTATCGAGATTTGTGACTATTGGTTTTGCACCCCAGTTGTATCTATCTGAGTTCCCTTGTGGTAAAATTAGATATTTTCTATATGGCTGACGAGAGTAATGGTTGCAAACTGTATTACCAAGAAAAAGTAAAGATAGTTATTTTGTCCATTTGGAAATAAAACATATGTTTGGTAACATCCAGATGCAAATTACATGATCATGTTGCTATCATTACATTACATGACTTCCCGCACTGTTGTCATTCTCACAATTTCATTTTAATTACATTTACAAATAAAAATGTAAATATGCATGAAATATTTTTTGAGTTTCCAAAAGAAGACTGATATGTTACAGAATGACACTTAGAGCCCGGGCTACACAGAGAAAACCTGTCTCAAAAAACCAAAAAAAAAAAAAAAAAGCTTTAGAATGACACTTAGAAATCTGCTTAAAATTAAAAAAATATATTTTGAGAAAATTCCTTAAGGCAATAAAATATATAGTTTGAAAAGTTGACTCTGTTTTAATGCATATGCATGTCCCAAATTTTACTCTACTAAAGGAACTTTCAAGCTTCTTGGATAGATAAGGACAATATTTGTTGGTGTGGAGATCCTTTTGAGAATTCTGCTAGAAAACTCATTGAACTGGTGAAATTTGAAAAATAACTTCAAACAGCAACACTGCTGTCAAAAGAAACAGATGGGACAGTATCTGAGGTCATTTCTTACAGTATCTAAAATTAATTTACAGTAAAATACTTACCTAACTAGGGGCTAATTTCTTTAAGAATTTCTGAACTGGAAAATGAGCTCACCAGCTTCCTGCTTCAAATTTCTCTTTGTAGAACTGATCAAGCGGAAGGATGAGTATTATCTGAAATGTAGATCTGGAGAAAGAACATTAACATTAATGGCATTTCTTCACGGTGCTCAATTAGAAATATGACTGTAGCAAGAATGTGTGGCTAGGAGATGCCTTCACTTACAACAGTTTGTCCTCAGTGGGGTCATCAGAAGGTCAGATGTTGTGCCACCTTGGGACATTTAGCAAAACTAAAGCCTTCTCTTTAAGTTCTTGTCTTCTTTTATTTTCTTCAAAATTGGTTTCTACTTGGCAAAAGTCCAAAGTGTTAATTCCATAAGTTGAAGGTCCTTAAAGTGGATGATGAAATGTATCTTGACTACCAGTAGCTGATTAATTTGCCACTAGGGGTAGGCAAGGACAAGAAACACTCTATATTTTTTTTCTCAAATTAAAAAGGAACAACTAGGGCTTCTAGGCTTAAGATCAATTGCAATTGAATTTATGCTTTTAAAAGAATGAGAGAGAGAGAAGAAACAGAGAATGAGAGAGACAGAAAGAAAATATGTATAAAATATTCAAAGTTCTGTTTGCTGTAATTTAACATTTATTTTTCCAATTTTTGTTATGTTTATCATCATATCATTTTTAAATAATATTACATGCTGAAAACACTTATGTTTTTTTAATTATTACTTTCTGAACTGTGATAAAGATATTTTGCATAAGAAAACATTGTTCTCCATATACTAATGACACATGATGTGTTAGTAATGCAAATGAAATTTTAGCAAATATGTATGACTGGGAGGTTACAGGATTAACGTTAATGTATTAATTTGAAATTACTGAATCCAGTACTAGTAAAGCATATGACCTAATCAAGATATTTAATCGACAGGTAATTTCATATAGTTATGGTGGTATGGAAAAAAGTAAGCAATTTTGAACATCTTTTATAGTCTGGGCTGGGTACATATGCAAGAGTAAATGGTAATGCAAGAAATAGAAGGGTGAGGCTCAAGTAAAAAGGACTTGCTATCCTGCCCTGTGGCTCTGTTCCTTACATCATGGAGAAGTATAGAGGTTAACTTTTTGTCCTATCTTCAGCTACCTGTCATCCTGAGGTTTTTTGTCAGTTTATTGCATGAAGCACTCATAAACAAAGAAATTAAAAAAATTGTAATTCAAATTTTAGGATGTGTACCTCTCATGAATTCAGTCTCTGTTCCATAGAATTGTAGAACATTAAAAGTTAGAAATTAATTCATCTCACCACTATGGGAATCTTGTTGTTTCAGTATACTGATTGAAGAGTCTCTTAGCTTCAACTTAGATACCATATGCCAGAGGTAATTCGTCTTTAAAGAAGAATGATTTTTTATAATGTTTATTTTATTTATGTATGTGTACATTTGTGTCTGTGTATCTGAGTATATATACATGTGTATGTATGCTTATAACTCTGAGAGGTAAAGGGGGGACATCAGGTCCCTTGAAAGTGGAGTTACAAGCATTTGTGTAATTCCTGGGTTGCTATATGCATGTTGGGATCCAAACATGAAAGCACAGCAAATGGCTCCATTTTATTTAATTTTTTTCATGTAACATATTCTGATCAGATTCCCCACCATGACTCCTCCCACATCCTGATCCCCTTCCCAAATGCTCTTACCTGATAAACCACCTCTCCAGCTCATACCTATTTTCTTAGTAACATTAATAGAAATAGTATTCAAATCTTCTTTGGATACTTTCCACTCTACTTTATAACTATGATTTCATTTTATAGAGGCCAACATAGAGCACACTTCCCAATTCAAATGTCAGTATTGTTAGACTGGATAAAATGTAATCATTCTCTTTCTGTCTTCCAGTCTTTCTTGGTCCTTATTTGTGATGATTTCAGATATTTATCAGCCCATAGGCTCTTGCTGCATAATGTCCAATGAGTCAACATTTGGCTTAAAATGAAACACAAATATGGTGGTATTATAGATTTATTCTATACATTGCAGAATGCAGAGAAAAACCTATCCTGTAGAGATATACTTCCTCTGACTTGTGCACATGATTGATTTGACAGGTTGATATGGCTTCATTAACTCGTATCCTTTTAATGATTATATACCTGACTATATACTGAATATATACATAAAAGCATCAAAGTCAACATACAATAATATACCTGTACACACATGTTTACTGGCATTTACCATACCTGTTATAGAATCAACAGACAAATTGATCAAATAAACCTAGGTACCATCAACAGACAATTGGATTAAGAAAGTAAAAGTGTGTGTGTGTGTGTGTGTGTGTGTGCTTTTCATTATTTAGCAATGTCCAAACTCATTTAAATGTGTAACTTTCCTTCTCCTTCTCATTCAGAAGAATAATATGGAAAACTATGAAGTACTTTGCTAAAGTACAGCTGCATTGTGGTTACAGTACCCACTCATTAATTCAGCACTAATTTGTTGAACATCTTCTAGACAAGTGTTTACTATTGCACATAAAGCATTAACAGACTTATACAAAAAGAATTATAATATAATTTAATAAATGCATACCTACACTTAAAAAGAAATGCTTAGGATATATTTCTGGATCAAGGGAAGGTGGAGCTATTTCTAATTTATGAAAAGAAATGGAATGATTATTAATGAATGTGTGGACCCTTCATAAAGAAGGTATGCTTAATTTTAGAGTTTTTTATTGAAGAACCCTTGATAAAAATTTATATTTATTTCAACTTGAGTTAGTAGTGTAAATCATTAGATGAATGTTTCTGTCAGAAGAATCACTTGGTTATCTCAAAATTTGGGTTATGCTAAATAAGATTGGCAAGTTTAACGTCTGAGAATGTAGAGGCACAATATTTTGTACTTCTGTTCAAAAAAATATAGCAAGTTTTCTCATTAAATTTGGGAGAACTAGCTACTTTAGGACTTTTCCTTTCCATTAACACCAGGGAGCATTTCCTTTTCTTCATGGGTCATTAACATCATAAGGGATCACTTTAAACAAAATATTACATTTTTAAAATTTTGGCTTCCTCTCAGAACTCTACTGCTTCTCAGAGGGGGCTCTGGTCTTTTGTTGTTCTGAATATTTTAAACACTTCTGAAAAGAGAGAACAGAGCAATTTTAAAAACACAGCTATAGTGTGTTTTCCTAAAACATGCATAAAATCTTACAAATTAAGCCTGTGTACACAGTGTTAAAACATCTGCTCACTTCTGTCTTATTTTGTTCCATAGGTATAGTGGCCATATGCCCCCAGTTTTCCAGGACAACTCTAATGTCAACTACTTAGTCTTATTGTTCCTAAAACTACAGTCACATCCACAGGGAATTTGTCTCATTTCAACTTGGGAATTTGTATTTGTTGAATGCTGATAAAACACTTTGAGAGGGTGGAGAGCTGGTTTCATGCTCACAAGTTCATAGTCCTGTAGCAAAGGACCCAAGTTTAATCCTCAGCACTCATGTCAAGCAACTCACAACTGTCTGGAATTTCAGTTCCAGTGGGTCTGATGTCTACTTCCGGCTTCATCTTCACTTTTGTGCACCTGCTCACATAACACACACACACACACACACACACACACACACACACACACACACCACCCTACCCCCACACACCAGAAAGAGAAACAAATAAAATAAAATCTAAAAAAATCTTAGAACATGTAAATGAACTAGATGTTTTCATTTCATATCCACAATATGTTGCTTCTTTTTATGCTCCTTTCCTTAACCTAAGCCATGTTATAAGAACTCATGTAAAGATGTAGAAAAAGTTATTTTGGGGCATTACGTTTTTGGATTCTCTATGAGCGAAACTGTAGCTAAAGATTTTCTATTTTAGAGATCAAATGTAAAAAACAATGGCAAATATACAGCAACTTCTTCAGGCTCCACAAAACTATACTGAGGTACATAAAAAAATCAATTATTGAACATACTCTGCATATGTAAGAAGAAGCTCTTTTCCTTTTATTTATTTTATTTTTTTAATTTTTTATTTTCAGCAAATCAAAAAAATTTAAAAAGCATTCAAACAGAATAAAATGAAAAAGAAACAAACAAGCAAAATACCAAGGGTCAGATATACTTATACAAGAATTCTATAGAGCCTTCAAACAAGCAATACTTTTTGAGTTATGTTTAAAAAAATTCAGAACCACAATAAGCTCCTTCACAAAGCAAATAATATTGAAATAGTGAAATCAAGTGTAAACGAACAAAAATATATAAATTATAGTCCAGTATCCCTCATGAATATACATACAAAAATTCTCAATGAAGTAGTTGCAAACTGAATACAAGAGATATAAAAAAATAATATTCCATGAGTAACTGAACAACTGTTTTTTTTTTTAGAAGACCGTACTCCATATACAGGCTGCATGTTTTGGGATAGCCCCCACTCCAGATGTTTGGACCTACATGAAAACCAAGCTGCACATTTACAACATATGTGCAGGGAGGCCTAGGTTCAGCCCATGGAGGTAGATCTGTGTAGACTAGGTATGCTCCACGGTTGGTGATTCAGTCTCTGAGAGCTCCAAGGGTTCAGTTTCGTTACTCTGTTGATCTTCCTGTGCAGTTCCTATCTCCTTAGGGCCCACAATCCTTCCACCTATTCTTCTTTAAGAGTCCTCAAGCTCCATCCACTGTTTGGCTCTGGATGTCTGTATCTGTCTGAGTCAGCTGCTGGTTAGAGCCTCTCAGAGGACAGCTTGCCTCTGTCTGTTCTCAGGCTGGAGGTTTAGATCCTGGGAGCTCTGGTTGAATCTTTTGATACTCGTTCTAAAAAGGACAAAGGCACCCTCACTTTGGTCTTCCTCCTTCTTCTTGAGTTTCATGAGGTTTATGCGTTGCATCTTAGGTATTGTGTGTTTTGGGGCTAATATCCACTTATCAGTGAGTGCATACCATGTGTGTTCTTTTGTGATTGGGTCATCTCACTCAGGATGATATTTTCTAGCTCCATCCATTTGTCTAAGAATTTCATGAGCTCATTATTTTTAATGGCTGAGTAGTACTCCATGTGTAAATGTACCACATTTTCTGTATCCATTCTTCTGTTGAAGGACATCTGGGTTCTTTCCAGCTTCTGGCTATTATAAATAAGGCCGTTATAAACATAGTGGAGCATGTGGCCCTATTGCATGTTGAAATATCTTCTGGGTATATACCCAGGAGTGGTATAGCTGGGTCCTCAGGTAACACCATGTTCAATTTTCTGAGGTATCGCCAGACTGCTTTCCATAGTGGTTGTACCAGCTTGCAATCCCACCAACAATGGAGGAGTGTTCCTCTTTCTCCACATCCTCACCAACATCTGCTGTCACCTGTGTTTTGGATCTTAGCCAATCTTACTGGTGTGAGGTGGAATCTCAGTGTTGTTTTCATTTGCATTTCCCTGATGACTAGGGTGCTGAGCACTTCTTTAGATGTTTCTCAATCATTCGAGTTTCCTCAGTTGAGAGTTCTTTGTTCAACTCTCTACCCCATTTTTTAATAGGGTTATTTGAAGGTCTGGAATCTAGTTTCTTCAGTTCTTTGTATACCTTGGATATTAGCCCTCTATCAGATGTAAGGTTGGTGAAGATCTTTTCCCGTCTCCATGCTCATGGATTGGAAGGATTAATATAGTAAAAATGGCTATCTTGCCGAAAGCAATCTACAGATTTAATGCAATCCCTATCAAAATTCCCACTCAATTCTTTACAGAGATAGAAAGAGCAATCTTAAATTCATTTGGAATAACAAAAAACCAGGTTAGCGAAAACTACACTCAACAATAAAAGAACTTCTGGGGGAATCTCATTCCCGATTTCAAGCTGTACTACAAAGCAATAGTGATAAAACGGCATGGTATTGGAACAGAGACAGTCAGGAGGATCATGGAATAGAATAGAAGACCCAGAAAGAACCCCCATACCTATGGTCACTTGATCTTTGACAAAGGAGCTCAGACTATCCAGTGGAAAAAGACAGCATTTTCAACAAATGGTGCTGGTCCAACTGGAGGTCAACTTGTAGAAGACGCAAATTGATCCATACTTATCTCCTTCTACAAAGCTCAATTCCAAGTGGATCAAGGACCTCCACATAAAACCAGCTACACTGAAACTAATAGAAGAGAAAATAGGGAAAAGCCTTGATCATATGGGCACAGGGGAAAAGTTCTGAACAGAACACCAATGGCGTATGCTCTAAGATCAAGAATTGACAAATGGGATCTCATAAAACTGCAAAGCTTCCTTTTATGATGTGAGGATGTTATTAACATCTATCCTGCAAGTTATTATGAAATAACATAATTATAATTTGCTTAGCCATTTACTATCTGCAACATAGTACTGTTCTGTGAATATTAGCTAGTAATATAATTATAACCAGAAAATTATCTTTATATAATTAAATATAAGAATTAAATAACCATTAAGACAAAGTTATAGTTATTGAATGGTCAAGTTGGTGAGAGGATGATGAAATAATATTTAACTGTAAAATGATAAAATAATTTTGCCAACATATATAGAACTAGAAGATATTAGATAAAGTGAAATAGACTATTACAGAAAATTGAATGCTTTCTGTCTGATAAAGTTCATCTTATAGACATTAAGAATGTGAGAAGATGCACCTAACCCTCAAGAGACTTGGGGGCCCCTGGGAATGGGGAGGTCTGGTGGGTGGGGTTTGGGGTGAAGACATCCGCTTGGAGATGGAGTGGGGGGTGGAGAAATGGAATGAGAAATGAGGAATGGTTGGAGGGCAGACCAGAAGTGGGGATAAAAACTGGACTGAAAAAACAGATTGAATAATAATAATAATAATAATAATAATAATAATAATAAAAGAATGCAATAGTGATTGACAGAGACAGGGGAGCAGGAAAGGGCAGTTTGGTCAGTAAGTTCAGTGTTACAGTTGGAAAGAAGAAATGAATCAATGAATCCTGTTCAGCTTCTAAGTATTATCAATATAATGTATATTGATGATATACTATACTTAAAAAACTAAGAGAAAAATTTGAATGTTTGAATTGTAGAGACACAAAACACTTTTAGAAAAGATTTTTTACTTTAATTTGAACATTGCTCAATGTATGAACATGTGTCTGTAAGAAAAATAAGTAAGAATTAAATGGGCAGAGAGAAAAAAAACCTCACTTCCACAAAAGAGTTACTGGTCTGAGAGAATGAGACATAAGAGTGGACAGAAAATAAAAATGACATGATTTAAGTACATTTTTGTAGACAATTGTGGAGAATAGGGAAGGTAGTGTCTCACCAGGGGCAGAATACGAAAGCAAGTTTATCTTTTTTAGATAAGCTGGGTTTTTAAGAACTGTATGGTAGGATAGGTCTGTTGCTTTGGGGAGCAACCTCCAGGTTATGAAATGGAGATTAGTTGCTTTCTGGGAATCCCTGGTGGCAAATTACATGAAAGTTTGGCTTACTTTAGGAGATTTTCATTTACTATAAGACTATGTCATAGAACCTCATAAATTTACAAATTTTTATGTGTCAATTAAATAAACAGGAGAAAGATGCAGCCCAAAACCTGACAAGAAACCAGAGGATGACAAGATAAAAAAAAAAGAAAAGGGAGTGATTCAAGAAGAGTAAAGTTGTCTACTATTCACTGGGTCTAGTGACAAATTCTTAGTGACCTATTTCAATATCTTTTCTTTGGACTAAAGTTGGTGGAAATCTGATTGGAGTTGAAATGTGAATGAAAGCAGACTAGAAACAAATAGGTATGATTGTATACATGACGAATGAGAGTCCCTAGAAAAAGGGTATTAAACAATTAATTAAGGAAATGAAATGTAAATTAGATGAATAGTTATGAGGATAGGGAAAATCCATATATAAGGGGAAACTTTATATTCTTAGGAAATTGAAACCATATTTATTAGAGTAAACAAAAGATTCCACACATGTTGGTATATTGCCAGTAAAACTTTCCAACTTTAGCTTTTTGTTATTGCTTTCCAGTTCATCTTTTGAAGTCATATGCTGTTACACTACTTTGATTCAACTATTGAAATGGTCAGGTTTCTCATCTCATTGTGGCTTAGTATTCTCATATGAATACTTCCTAGTCTACTCTGTGATTTTTTATTTCTTTTAACTTTCATGATTCAATTTTTTGCATGGAAAGATTTAGTAAATATAATATTTGACTTGATTACACATAGAGATGAAAAATGATTATAATAGCAAACAACTATTAGCATTTATTATTTTGCAATTCTTAAGCCAACATACGTTAAAACAGTTAACTTATATAACGACATGGCATATTATAGAGAGATAAAATTATCACCTTTATTTTCTATGAAAAGAGAGGCACACAGAGAAGAAATAATCCACGCAAAGTCACTAAACACTAAAGTGGTAATTGCTGGATTTTAAACTCAAAAAGTTTGAAGCTAGATTTCATTTTACCTTGCTGTATTACTTTGTATAGAAAATCTAATTTTTTTAAAAACTTGACACACAATAAACTATTCAGTACCATTTATTAAGTGGATTGACCTAATGAGTACCTGATGTGGATATGGCTTAAGTTTCTACGACAGTGTGACTAAGCTGATATAGTTGTAAAGGTGAAAGATGATTAATATTACACTTATCAGTGTTAATAACTTGAACAGGTCAAATGATTCAATTTTGACTCAATATCTTGTTTTTATGAATTTAGTCTTATAATTGCCAGCATCATACATGGAGATTTTTCCTAGAACAGTATTTAAAGAAGAAAGAGATAATTTCAGATTGATTCAATATCAAACGCAATAATAATGTTTAACATTTCATGATATTCTACATAATGATTCAATCTGAATGGATAACCAAAGATAATAGTATATTGTTAGTAGGAAAGGGGATTAAAATTAATTTAATGACTATTGAGTGGTATGCATTAAAGAGACATCTAGGAACCAAATATTTGTTGCCATGGACTAATGCATGGCATTGCTGTTTGGAAAGCAACAGGATATTGCATAAGTCAAGACTCCTCCCTCTCTTCTCTCTCTCTCTCTCTCTCTCTCTCTCTCTCTCTCTCCCCCTCTCTCCCCTCTCTCTCTCTGTGTATGTGTGTGTATATGTATATGCCTATCTCTTCTCTCATCACCCATTTTGTAATTTAACAATAAAATAAATTTTAATGTTTAAAATAAAGGAATGGAGTAATATGAAATTTGGGCATTCCATTTCTCATACCATATCAAAAACATTTAGGCTTTATTTTATCAAATAAATAAGACTTTCATAGTCACATTTTGTTTTAACTTTTCTTTTTGTCTCATTTCAAATGTATGTCAGCAAATATTATGTCATTGTTTATTTGAAAGAAATGGTCAATGTTAAGGTTCACTGTGTAGGAGAATGAATTGTCTCTGTTTGACAATGATGAATATTTCTTTTAACTGAAATGGTTTTCATTTCTATTTTCTTAAATATTTGACCAGTACCCAGCCTGTCAATGGAAATTTTGAAGTAATGGCTTTTGAGATCCCCTGTTCTAATATGAATCTTTCTATTCTTTTCTGAATTTGCAAATCTCTACATACTGTCTGTAAGTTCAATGTTTTCAGATCTGAAACTTGATTTTGCTCTTATGGCTGCATTAGCATTCATGAGAGTATGTAAGATAGAGTATTAAAGTCTTCCATTTTGGTGTGATGGGTGCAGCACAAGTAATACCATGACACTAAACTACCAGTTTTGATACAGTCCATTTTTATCTACCAATTTTAATTTCATTGCATTTGAAATTCCATCATCACAATAAACATATTGCTATTTAACTTATAATTGAGGCATTAAACTATTAGAATCCATTAGCTATTGTTGAACATAAGAGTCATTTAAAATGTTCTTTCAAAATACCTGTCACTATTAATCATGAAAACTAAAAATGAAAGTCATAAAATAATGCTTTTTATAATGAAGAGAATTTTTTCTATATTGAGTTAGTGGTCAAAGTATAGTTTTCATAACATGATTCATGTGAATGCTGTGCTCTCAGTAATAAAAAAAGAACAAATTATACATTGCTCTCTATACCTGATATTTGTAGTAGGAAAATTTTTTTAGAAAGAATGTTTGCCTTGGATCTTACGTTCCTATCTAACCCTTGAAAAATAAAGTTTGAAATTTGTAGAAAGCACAAATTTCAGTTTATGTATAGTGCTAAGGGCACAATGTTCAATTGTATAGAACTTACGTAGCATGTGTGAAGTTCTAGGTTCAATACTTAGGCATGAAAATATAGCAAAACTAGTTGTAAAATAAAATGTTTCTAAGGAGCACATAAATGAATTGGTGAGTAGCCAAACCATAGGTGTTGTCTAGCTAGTATAGTGCAAAAAATTATTCAATTATTCATATTAATTTATTAGTTTATATTATGAATAGAATGCAGAATGTTTCTTTTATTTCTTTTTCACAAATAAGAAACATGTCATTTAATCTCTAACAATCAAAATATATCAGTATGCTAAAACAAATCATGTTTTCAATAATTTCAACCTATACTTTATATTTTTATGTCATGAGAACAAATTTTAATAAGTTATACAATGGTATTTTATTTGATGATCATTTTAAAAATAGTTTTTGATGTCTATCTTTGATATGTAGAAATAAATATTTTGTTGCCATGCTATTGAATTTAACTCTTGTTCTTTTAACATTTTGAAACAGATAGATTAACTTTTTTTATTGTGCTTACACTAGACATCTATTACCTTATTTATACAAAAGATCCTTCAAATTTTGTGTTGTTTTGGCTGATGGTGATTGAAAATAAGGGAGGTTATGGGGTGGAGGAAATCTGTGCCCATTCATAATTAAACAACCATGAGGATACATGCATCAGTCAGCAAAAGCAGGCATCAACATTACGGAGTGAAAATTAAAGAGTCAAACACCCGAGTGTCTACTGTATCTGCCTGCTGCTAAACAGTGAAGCATGGAGAACAGGATACACCTCTATGGATGGATAGCTTTTCTTATTAAAAAAACACAGTGGGAAGCACAGTAGGGGAACGTACTAAAACAAGGCTTTGTAGCAATTTCTTTGAAAGAAATTTCCCAAGATAGCAACTTGAAAAGCTTTTAATCTTATGACTAGCTATAGAGTGTGCTTTGCATTAGGTGGTATTTAAAAATTCCATTAGCTTGCAATGGATCTGGTAGACTTTCCCAAACTCTTCTTTCTCATTTTTTCCTCTCATAAAACATGTGCTATCCAGGCTTCTTAAAATGTACACAAATTTGTGAGTCTGAAACACTATAACACACTTAATGAATGACACATCAGCTATTTTCATTTTTAATACAAAATTTGACTTAGAAGTTGACTTAATGGCATTACTAAATAGAGACTAGCTTTTATAGTTGTACTTACTGCTTTATTCACTTATTGTCTCACGTTTCATCAGGTGAATACTGAAGGCAGTGCAGTATGGTGTTGTTTTCACTCTTCTAAACTGCATAGAACAGGTTCAACATAGACTATCCTTCCTTAAGAGCTTAAAAGAAATAGTTCAACCAACAATTTGATTTCCTGCTCATATCCTGAAATCATTCCATTTTATTCAATTGTGGAATTTAAAAAAAATATTTAAGTGTGATGATATATTAGAAAATCTTTTTTTCCAAACTGTAGTGTCTATTGGTTATACTGTCCTTTAAATCTATTTCAATGGCCAGTGTATGGAGATATTGCTATCTAAAACAGCTATCAAAAGAAGGCTTTGTAAAGTATAACTGAAAAGTGGATCACAATTGAGTACTCTGTGAATATTAAATATTTCTTAAATGTATGGGTAGTGATGTAACAGTAGTTAGCTAATACAATGCATCTATTATATTCATTATTAGTAGTTATTATAATACAATGAAACATATTATACTTATGGATAATTGTCAATAATTTTAGTTACAGGAGATACCAGGAATAGTTTGGATAAAGATAATTACATATAGTTTAGAGCCTTCATACTCAAAAGTCAAATGAATTTCAAATCAAACATAAAATTTCACACAACTTCACATTAAAATGTGTATTTGATTCCTATCTGGTAACTGAACATTTATATAGTTTGACTACTAGATCAGAGATTCAGTCTGAAATTCACAAGATTTTTTTTTAAACTAATAGAAATAAAACTTAATACAATTTTCCCGTATGAGGTAGCCAAGAATACATAATATCATATGTGATACTATGTATATAGTATTTCCATACACTGGCCATTTAAGTAGTTTTAAAGACAATGCAACCAACAGACACTAAAGTTTGAAAGAAAAATCATTTTCTAATATACAAATTACACTAAAATATTTTTTAAATTAATGATTTCAGAATATTCAAGAACAAAAATATATTTAAAAATATAAAATATGAGTGAAAAAGTGTAACTTTTACTTCATATTCTGTTATTTTAACATAGATATTTTGAATACATCAGTATTAATTTGAAAGTGGTGTAAACTGGAAAATAATTATGTTTTAAGTAACATTTGTGAAATTCAGTGGCATATTTTTGGTTTCTTCATTACATTATATTGTAGTTAGTGAAAGTTTAACCTAAAAGTTCATTTAATTAGTCCAAGAAAATATATCTTTAGTGGCAGGATTATGGATATGAACCCTGTCTAAATTTTACCAATATGATATAAAATTAGTATAGGTATAAATTAGAAGGGTAAGTATTTACAAAACAATGTTTTAATGAGACTTAAAAATTTGAAGCATAGATTTTACTGAGGGTACGACAATACTACAGTCATACTTAAAGATGTATGCATTTGTGACATCAAAATCAAACTTTTAATTTTGAGTAGTTTGAGATGCTAAAAAAAGAATAAAAAGAAAAATGAGAATAAAATTATTTGATGATTAGATGACCTTTTATGCAACTCAAAAAACATTCAATTTTCAGTAATTTTTATTTATTATAACAAAATGAACTGCATGAGATTTTACAGTACAGGATTTCCTTGGAAAGATATACATAGATGTTTGAGAGACAAAACCATATCTTTCAATTTGTCTTAAAAGTTAAAAATCTGACCTTTGTACTGTAAGGTAAAATAGCTCTCAAATCACTAATGCCCATTCGCTACTCATAACAATACATTTTGTGGCTTTAAAAATCATCCAAAAATAAAGATGTAGACACATGGATTATTTTCGTGAGGAGCTTGTGCACACACATTTCTGCGTTTCCAAAACAACACTGTAACTGTGGGGGATGGGGGAGTATATTTCAACATTATATGCTTATGCTACAATTTGATCAGATCTAATTTTATTTGTTTTATATATTTGGGGTGGGGGATTAAAGAATTCCTGCAGGGAAACAGTTAATCTATTTTTAACTAAAGCTTTACTTTTGTAATCTATCCAGTGCTTCAAGTTCTGTCATTGATCTATGATTTATGTGATTTAAACCACCTCTTGGCTGTAACACTGGTTTCTGTCCAAGATGCTGAGTTGAATACTAATTACAAGATCAAATTTATGCTGTTGGGCTAAGCAGCTGAATGAGTTTTCCAAGAAGGACTCCCTGCTCCATCCCTGCCACAATTGAACCTTGGGGAAGTTTTGTCAGAGAAAGGCATAAGGGGAGAATGAAATGAATGAAATAAAAGGATTCTACATGTTTTAATATATTAAATGATTGTTTTGTATCACACTTAAGCAGTCATGAATGGAAATGGGCTTGTGCAGACAGAAGCATAACTTGTATATTTATTGATTCATTGTGTGTGTTTCCATGTATGAAAACATTGAATAAATGCTCAAATCAATATTTATGGCTGCATTTAAAATGAAAGTTAATAGCTAGGGTCTGCTCCACAGAGTGGAAAAGCTTCCATTATTTAATTGAATGCCAAAATTTTCAAACATTAGGCAGCACTGAATTATATATGATCAATTATTCTATTGGAAATGAGAATCAATTTGTTGGAGAAGTAATTTGAGAATTGTAGATAACTTAGTGATTTTTTTTTCCCCCAAGGTAGTGGTGTAAAAGCTGGGACAATTTTTTTCCATTGAGTGATATTTGGGAGTATCTTGAGATATCTTTGATATTCACAATTTATAGGACATGAACTTGTTTTAAATGTAACAGCAAGCATATTGGCCAGGAATGTTAAATATTCTACACTGAATAAGACAATTTCTTATGACAAAATATTCATGTACAGTATGTTAAAGGTGACATTGTTGAAAATCTTCGTCTATAGGTATCATATGCTTGCTAGGCCCTAGTCCTGTTATTGCTGAGAAGTGGCAGGAGTTGGTGCTTTCCCCATTAAAAAGAAAAGCAATATTGACTTACAAGTAGGACCCAACATCACGATTGAAATGTGAATTTTTGCATTTTTAGGTGATCCTTTGCTTTTTACCTTAAAATATACTAAGACCTTCCTTCTCTAAACGTACACTAATGCCACCTCCAGCCCATTTTCCCTTGTACTCATATAAATATACATTCAAGTATTGCTTGTATATGTACAAAATTTTAATGTGAAGGTCTAGATTTTTTCTATGGAAATAGGTGAAGTCCTTTTAGGTATTGTTTAATTCATTGAAATTATACAGCAAATTTTCTGTTGGGGTGAGGTAAACTTAAATTTTTTTGATAGTTGTATTGTTTAATGTGTCTTTATTCTTTTCAAAATGGACTATATACTGGAATGCATTCATCAAATAAAAGGTACAAGTAAAAATAAAGCCATATTTTCCTGTTGAAATGAAGACTTGTTAGTGGACTGATTGGTCCATGTAAGTCAGATGAGGCACACTTGCTAACATTAACATTCTTTTTTCATATTTAATGGTAATATTCTATTTGATGCAATGTAATGGAGCTAGCTATAAGAAAACAGAAGGTGAAATCACATTATCTGGCTCTGTTACCTTACACTGGCTAAGCTACTACATTTTCCATCTCTAATACAAGAACATATGTACATATCATAGTTGTTCATGAGTTAATAATACAAGTCAACATTAAGGAAATAAACTTAAAATGCCACTATTTTTATTGTTATTAACCTCTCAAATTTAAAATTTCTACACAGAGGTAAAATTTCATAAAAGATTTTTCGATCTCCTCACAGTTTATTTAAACAACACTCTAATGTAGCAACTGAGAATAAAACCCAACATAGAGTCACGATTTAGTTTACCATATCCCACAGCATTAGAAAATTCACGAACAGGTAACATTAAAGAGATCACTAAGCAGACAGGAATTTGATAGCAGGGAAGGCAATTTATTCTAGAATCCAAAGGACAACCAACAAAGTTCATCTTCAACATAAATTGGTTACCTGAGACTTTACATTTTGAACACAAAATGTAACTGGAAGTCAATGTAGAACATATATTAATGTAAATTTAGATCATATCAGCTAAAGTCCAATATTATAGTTATTCTTTCTAAGTACTCATGATCTTCTAATTTGCTGCCACTGATTATATAAAATGTTTACAATACAAAAGAATGGTACTAATAAAAGAGATGTACGTAGTTGCAATAATTTGTGACTTATTTTTCTAAAATAATAATTATTCATCTTGAATTTTAGAAACATTTAGCCATTAGAAAGGTAATCAAGTTTGAAACCTTATATTTAAGTTTAACAGAGCAATGTTATCATTTGCAAAGGTATTTAATAATAGATATTAACCACAGAGATTTTAGAATATCTATGGTGATATCCTAAACGATAATTGGTGATAAATTTGGAATTTATATATTTTTATCTATGATTAACCATCTATGGACCCAACTAGGTAATACATGTAGTATATTATGAAATAGTTTCATATAATAGCAATCTTGCAGCTAGAAGGAAGAATTCTTTCTACTCTTGTAAGAGACCCAAATTTGATTCCCAGCACCCATGGGACAATTCACAATTATCTGTAACATTACTTTTGGGGAATTTCAACCATTCTTCTGGCCTCCAGGAGCATCAGGCAAGATATTGGACATAGATATCCATGCAAGTAAATATTAATACACATAAAATATAAAAAAATTATTTAAATAATCTACCTCAAGTACTTTCAGTTGGATCTACTGTAGCAGGATAATTTTCTGCTACTGCTACATTGTATATGCAATGGAGATCAGTGATTGGGCAGTATGAAAGCTAGGCAGAGCGAGGAGCTGTGAGGAGGGGAGAGAAGGGAAGGAGAAAGGAGAGAGAGGGAGCAGCCATGGAGAACCACGGATGGGTCGAAAGCTGCCCTGGGTAGCAACTTTTATCAAAAGGTTATATATTGGGTAACAACTCTAATTGTGTGGGCAAATTGTTATTTGGGCATTTCTAAATATATAAATATTTTAGATAATCTTTAAGCATTAAGTGTCATCATTTTACTGGGTACCGCGGGCATAGTGGGAATGGTCTAGGCTCAGCTAAGTATTGTGGACAGTGTGGTAGATTGGCAGAGCCAGCCACCACGCTGGCGTCTCGTCTCATGTGTGTCAAGTACCTTATTCTAAATATCTCCCGTTACAATCTACTTCTATACTTTAATTGCAATTCTTATTATATTTATGTGACATGAGATTCAGTAAGGCAAGTCACATAATTAAAATTTTCTTTCCAATTTATTATATATAGAGACATTACTGCAAATATGTAGGTAATCACTTAACCAGGAAGTTTGTTGGTAGAGAAATGTGAACCATAGTTGACTTGTATTACAAAATTTTGGAGTGTTCAAATCATAATCTTTCACTTGTATCGTTCAAATAACTTCTCAATATAGCAACAATTTTACAGGATTCTCACTTTCCAATTTCTTTCACATATCAAAGCTAAAATCTGAGTGAGAATATTATTCTCTATAATATATATATATATATATATATATATATATATATATATATATATATATATATCCTAATGAATTCCTGCAGAAAATGAATGCACATTCATCATACAAAGCTCAGAAAACTAATAAGGAAAATTAATATTCCAAAGATGATTCTGTATGTTGTAAATAAGATTATTGTATTTGTTTCTTCTCTGATGTAAAGCCAGTTAATCTTGATACCAATTATAGACAATATTACTTTTACTATTCTGTTACTATATGCCTATAACCTAATTATTTCGTGGTTCCTCCCATATAATAGACAAATACTACTCCTGTACCTTATTGCTTCCATTGAGGTCCTCTAACATATATGACTAGATACTAGATTGGTAGTTATTGTATAAATGGGATAACATTTTGGGGGTATTAATGATTTGTGACCACAGTATATCGTCTGGTTTATTACATAACAGAGTATTCAAGTATTAGTTGAACATAAAAAAGAGGCAAAGGAAAATAGATTATTTCAATTAGTTTTGTTATATAATTAACTCATCATGGACCCATTGAATAAGGGAGGAAAATGAATTATCACATTTATTTTAATTTTGATATTTTTATCAATAATTATAGTTCAGCTGATAAATGCTTCTTTAATTAATTACACACTTTATATATTAGTGATTTTGTTTTTTCATACATCTTTTCTTACTCAACATACGATTCCACTGCTAATGGTTCAATACAATGTGTATCTTAAATGTACATTAAATAAAATATTGTGCTAGGGTTTCTTTTATCACTATCATTGATCTTAATTAAACATTGATTGCCTCTCTTTTTTCTAATGTCTATCACCTAGTTAATGTATTTCACATTCTATATTATCAGAGTAGGATATAAACCCAAATTAAACAATATTGATTTTGATCCACTTTTGCATACCAAATAGAAGTTGTCTTTTCTCTACAACTGTACAAAAATCATGACAGAAATTAACCATTTTTTCCCACAAATCTTGGCCACTGGGGTTTGGTAAATTACAATAGAGTGCTCATCTGTAGCCCAGACCATTTTGTGGGTAGCAGTCTTTCTTCTGAAACCAAATGTAAATTCATGCCCATGTGCATTTTGTTTTAACATCTGCTACTGAGAGAACATTCAAATATGTTAATGGAAATCAACCTCAGATACTTCCTTGCACTTGTAATGAGACCTATTACTATGAGACAACATCAAAGTATGCTCTCCTAGATGAAAATTTTTATTAAAAACCCTATCCAGATAACCAAGAAGTCACATTTATCAATTAATCACCAGAATAGCTGTCAAATATCAAATTATAAAGAGTTCAACAGAGCTATAAAACATACAAAGTAGGTTTGGGAAAGTCTTTAAAGTAAGGTATATCATCTTGAAATGAGATTTGAATGACAACTAGGTACTCAGAAATTGGAGATGAAGAGTTTTTATGAATGCTGCAAATCCAGCCTGTGCCATAATAAATCATAGCACTGTTGAGGAATTGACAATCTAATGTGACAATAGTGTGAATACTGAAAGAATGACTGGGAGACAAGATGAGAGATGTAGACAGAAGTTAGTTTACATGTATAAAAGGATAGCCTTGAATTCTAAGTAAGAATAGATGAACTGACACTATGAAATATACATTTTGATAATAATAATTTTGTCCAATTTGTTTAAAAACATTTAAAAAGATGCAAAATGGAAACAGAAAGACAAATTATAATAAAAGATGATAACACTTGCTGTAGGAAAAAATACTCAAATTAGAGAGATGTTTATTAAGTAAAGTTCAAAGCTTCTGAAGCTAGAAAAGAAGTTCCTGAAATGAGGAGTACTGGAAAAGATGAGGCTATCTCATGAGGTATAGCTAGGGAATAACCTAAATTTCAGATATAGTTTCCTCTGAACTATTATAGGATATTTAGTAGAGGTGTGATATACAGCAAAACAATTTGACATTCTAGGAGATGATTAAGCACTTAGGTACTATGGGTATGTTAGAAGAGGAGAAACAAATTCCACCATCACCTTCATAGGTATGAGTATTGGGCCTTGAGAATGTTAACTGTGGTATGGTAGGTCTGCTTTAGAATTCCTTGCTCCCATAGATAGAAATGAAAAAGAACTGACCTACCTACAACAGAAATTAAAGCAGCTTTTCATTCTATCAATGTTTGAAATACTGTGAAACTGGGAACAACAGCAGTTTTAAGACCAGTTAGATTGGATTCTTGACACTGATCATTCATAAATTTTCAGTTACCATCAACTATCAAGTTCCAAGAAACCTTGAAGCAGTAGTCACAATGATCTAAAAGGCAAATAATACCCAAGATAACAAGGACTCAGCAAACATTCACCCACAAGTCAGTCTTGATTACCCTCTGTGAGAACTGTAGTCAGATCAAAGCATCCCAAATCTAACAACAAACATCCCCAGGCATCTCTTTTTCAATTGCTTCTATTCAGGGATTATCTTTCAGAAAATGTAATCTCTCAGATGAAAATGAACCCAGGAAAAAATGTTGGTAACAATATCAAGAATGAAACTTTGTTTATCTTATTATTCTTCAGAATGAAATAATTATTTGATTATATTTGATTATATATTCTGGATCATTCAAAAGTTTCTTATGAAAGTCAACATTTCTATAATAAAAAAGTAGAATGCTTAAGAATTAAGTGGCTTCATTGATCATTATATCCTTCATTGAGAGGAAAATATTAAAATACTTGCTTAGGAAATTAATTCTGTGTGTGAAATAATTTTGAATTTTATTAGAGTTAGGATGTTCTGATGTGTGTAATATTTATGTCACCTTCCTGCTACTCTCCTTGCATTTATTAGGAAGCAATATAACAACAACAATACCAATACCCAAATCTTTCTGTTCCTTCAATAATAGAGCCATTACATGTAGAAATTCACAGCCTATGCTTCACCCACTCTACAAATTCTGGTCTTGTCATTTACATAATCTGTTTCAATGTTATTTTCCAGGTGAACCTGCATACTCTTTCTGCTTTCTACTTATATTTGATCTGAAGCAGCACTGAAAGAGACTCTACATTTACTATTCTGTAGTCATTGACTAAGACAGAGTTTAAGTTAGTACAACTGCTTGCTAGTCTCCATCTTTTGAGTATTTAGACAAAAAGTCTTCAGGGAATACCTTGGGTATTTCATTGATCTAAGGAACAGTTGTATAAACTGTCTTTCACATTTGTACTAGTTTCTGAGTTTTATTTATAAGTGAACAAAGACAACTTAACCCAATGAAGTATCAAAATAAGCCTGAATGAATCTTTCTTTGATATATAAATGTGAACTTCTCTCCCCATTATCCTCTTTTCTATTTCTTCTCATGTTCAATCTCATTATTCAGGAAATTATGTGTCATGGAATTGTAAATGAGAATTTCTACTTTTGCTTCTGAATATTCTAAGTCTATTGGATGATATAAAATTTGAAGAAGCACTATAGAATCTATAGTATAGATTTAGCATTGACTTAATCCTTTTATTGCCCACATAGTAGTCCACATTGAGAATCTTGCAACTTCATATGCCACTATGATAAATATATGAGACAAGACTATTCCTTCCTTAGTTTACTGTCTAGTTGGTGTTTTGTGTGCCTCTTCAATCTATATGGATATAAACGTAAAATTTATTTACCAGATGTAATTGTTGTCTTGGAGGCTTATTGCTCAATAAGCTCACCCTTTCTAGTTCTTTCAGAATTCTGGCTAGCTGGCTAAACTCAGTTGTTCTGGCTCAAACTCCTCTCCAAGCTGACTGATTCAATCTGTCTTTACTCAGTTTCTCACTGAATTGTTCTGCATGGCTTAAAATTAACTCTGGAAATCTGTTTAATCTTCTGGCTCATTGTAATGGGGATTTTAGAAAAAAAGAAAAAACAAAAAACAAAAACAAAAACGAGGGAGTGGCTCAGCTAGCTCTTGGCCTCTGCCATGTTCCTCCTGGCCCAGCTGTTTCCTCCACTGATCATCTCCTTGGCATCCAGTCCCCAAATCTCAGGAAATAGCTGCCACCCCCATGGTGTAGATATAACAATCCAGTACCAGGTAGAAAGAAGACTCTTAATACTTAAAGATTATCCAATGGATTTATATATCCGTAAATAATCAATACACAAGATGCCCACACAATTAGAATTGCTAACACAATATCTAACATTTTGAATATGAATAACTACCTGAGACTGCTAGAGACATGAATGTCTGCTCTTTCCTCTCCTTCCTTCCTCCTCCCAACTCCTAGCTCCACCTACCTCTTCTACTGCCCAATCACAAAGCTCCACTGCAAATATAATGGGCAGGAAAAGTTCCTGCAACAGCTCATTCTAATTCTCTAGCTTGCTCTGACTTTACCTGCAACCTGTCTCTGTAAAACTGTCATGATAAAATTGCCTTCTCTCTCTCTTTTCTCACTGCACTGCTTTCTTAAATTGCATTTTTCCTGTTTGTTCCTGTGAGAGTTGAAAGTGTCCTGTCTCTGACTTATTCTGTCAAATCTTTCTCCGATTCATCACTTGAGGCTGCCACTCAATTGGATGTCATTGTTTTGGATTAAATGTGTATAGTAAGATCTTGTATGTATTCCACCTAGAGGGATTAAAGGTGTGTTACTTCAGCTGGATCACACAGACCTAGAAGATCTTTGGTTGTGATTCCTTGCCCTAGTAGCCATATTGCTGGATTAAAATTCTTCTACATATGGGTATATTTTCCCTTAGTTTTGGAATGTTTGCTTCAGTGACCTGGTTAAAAATCTGCTCTATGTCATTCACCTAGAATTCTTCTTTCTCTTTGCTTTTGATTTGAAATTTTGGTTCTTCCTAGCATTTCCTGCATAATCTTTTCTTGATTTTTTAAATGTTTCTCATATCATTTGCTTGTATTATCTAATTCCTCTGTTATCTTTGAATATTGATTTCTACTTGATCTATTCAACTTGTAAGGCTTTCCCCCTGTGTTTTCTAATTGGGCTTTTGAGTTTTCCCAATTCCACCTTCATTTCAGCTTGAGTTTGCAATATTTTTCTTTACTGAATTTGGTTTTCCCATCCTGCAATTCCATTCAACTACCTGTTTATATATCTGTAGCACTTTTTTTTAATTCATTCTTTTTAAGTTCACTGGGATATTTATTTGTATTTTCTTTAAGCCCCATGGATTCTTTAAAAATGTTTACTATGATTTTTCTTTTAAGAGCTGTACCTTGGCATTCATCAGAGTAAATCTCATTAGATAACATTTCCATTAGACTGGTGGTTTCTGTGATGAACAAACTATCTTGATATTAATATAATATTTTTTTTTCATGAGACCTGTGCATGTAGACTTTTATTGGCTGTGTTTCTGCTGTAAAGTCTGCAAGTTGGGCTGGATCATAGAATATACCTCCTGGTCTGAACCTGAAAATAAGAAAAGGCACAGGCTGGGCACGTCTGATTGGGCTAGAGCTTTGGTTGTGGAAGTCAGCATAGGTCTTGGAATTGAAGAGGATAATACAGAGAAGCATACTGAAGCTATCTCATTAGACTAGGCTAGAACAATGTATGTATGGGCTGCCCTGGGCATGAAAGATGGATCTTTCAACAATTCTTTTTAATTTATTCATCATTAACCTTCATATCATCTTTATATCTCCATTTTAAATTTATTGTCTCATATATGTTTGTCTGATGGGGAGGGGTTTGCTGAATTTATTTAGTGTTGTTGGTATGTATATGTATTTGCAGAGGATTCCGTGGAATTTGATAACATCAAGGGACTTGTTCTTGGATAAGATTTATTCTTCTTCTTTCAAAATCCATTATATATTCCTGTCTTGGTGACACACTCCTTTAATTCCAGCACTCAGAATCAGAGTCAGGTTTATCTCTGAGTTTGAAGACAGCCTGTCTACAGAGCTAGATCCAGGACAGCCAGGGCTACACGGAGAAACTCAATCACCACCTCTCTCTCTCTCTCTCTCTCTCTCTCTCTCTCTCTCTCCTCTCTGTCTCTCTCTCTCTCACACACACACACACACATGCCAATGCCACCACTACCACCAACAACAACAACATGAAACAAAACAAAATGGTCATTAATTGGGTGCAGCTCTTCTTCTGGAGGTAGGGCCTTGTGGGTTTGTGTTATCATTTGCACAGGTCATATTTAGTTGACCATATTGCTAAAATTTCATGGGTATAGCTTCCCACCATATATATGGGAATTATCTCATAGCATAGACACTGGTCCTCTTACTCTTGAGACCTTACCACCACATTTTATGTCATATTCCTTAAAACTGAGGTGTGGACATTGTTTTATAAATATACCAACCAAGGACAGACACTGCCCATAGTTCTGAGTTGTATAAGAAAGCAGGCAAAGCAAGCTATGAGGATTAAGCCAGTAAGCAGAACATCTCCATGGCTGCTACTTTGCTTCCTTGTTGGGCGCTGACCCTTAGCAGAAAGTGGCTATCATCTTTACAGCCATCTTGAGCCATATACCCTGACAAGAGACTTGTTTTCAACAGCCTACAATAGCTGAGCACACTCTGATAAACGTCTTGTTTTTCTCACATATCTTGTTTTGCTGTTTAGTGCCGCCAGCTGCAAGGCGCACGTGGTCTCCACACTGCTAGGCGTAGGTATCCATGCTGCAAGGCACATGACATAATGCCTTCAGCTGTGCTTGTCCATGAGGGCAAGGCACGTGGTAAAGGGTATAAATACCCAGGATTTCCTTTAATAGAGAGGAGACTTGATCAGATCCTCTGTCTTGTCTCCATTCTTTGTGTCTCTTGCCCCTCTGTCCCCACTCTCTCTCTCTCTTGCTAGACCTTGACCCACAGACTGAAGCAGCAGCTCAGGCCTGGACAAAGTGGCCCCCGAACGTGGGGCAGAATGGGCCGTGACACTTCCTGCCTCTAGATTCCTGACCTCCTAGAGTTTCTGCCTTGAACTCCTTCAGTAATGAAGTTTTATCTGAGTAAGCTGAAATGAACCCTTTTCTATCTACTTTGTATTTTCATTATGTTGTTTTATCACAGCAAAAGAAACATTCACTAATACAGGCACCCCACAGTCAGGTGTTCTCTGTATTTAACAAGGTATGGATTTCTGTGCTCTATGTTAAAAGTAAGTTTCTTTGATGATGGGTCAAAACTATACTTATCTGTAGATATAATAATAGGTATTTAGATTTCATTTGAGAATTATACTGGTTTAGGAATGTGGCTGTAGTAGGCTCATGTGTAGAGTCCATTAGTTCACCAGGAAGAGGTGATTAGGTAGGTTACAGTACTAGGTATGAATTCCCTCCTATATCGCAGGCATTAAGTTCAATAAGGTAGCTATTGGATATCCCCATGATATCTGCCACTATTGTACCTTTGTGTATATATTGCTGTGCTATTATTCTATCTGGGTCTTTACAGCTAGGTAGAACTTCTAACTGCAGTTGGCAGCTTGAGTAGCAACCATGAGTGCCATGAGAGCTAATCCTCAGGGAAATGTTTCTAGTTCATGTCCAGTTTGATTCCTCCAAGTCTTAAGTTCAAAGTATGTAATGTCTTCAGCAATAGGACTTACCTTCGTCTTCAGCAATAGGACTTACCTTCCACCTCTGGAAAGCAACCAAAGGCAATAAATAGCCCATGTTGTTTTGGTAGTCTCCACACATAGATATAAATATCAAATATGTCTCTATTTGGTCTTTCTTGTAGATATTTATGCTAAGCTTGTCTATAAGATATTTTATGTGAGCAGAGTTTATTGATCTTTTCCTATGTGATGCATTCTAGTATATGAATCAGATATGATGTTCCTCTTGAGGTACATTGCACAATTCTGTTTTTAAGATATTCCTGACATTGATATTCTTCAATCTGTTTCCCAGAATATAATTTCCTGAAGCATGTTCTTGGTTCTCAGAGTGAACTCTGCAGAGAAGGACCTTTGTTTTTACATCTGCTTAAATATTTTCTTAATGCTGGTCCTGTCCATTGTTTCTGGCCCCATCCCTTCCTTATGCTAGTATAGTGGCAGGGCCTATTCTTTGGCTCTTCTTCTTTTTCTTCTTCTTCTCTCTTCTTCTTCTTCTTCTTCTTCTTCTTCTTCTTCTTCTTCTTCTTCTCTCTTTATTTCTATCCTTAAAAAAAATTCATTTCTAAAAGTATTATGTTAGTTTTCTGTAAGCCATGATTCTGACCCTGTGTATTTGCATTCAGTCACGTGGAGAGGAGGACAGTGCCAATTGAGGCTAGGCCCTCTAAATAGTCTTTGTACTAACCCCCCACCTACCCACATGGTCTACTTTTTCTTTCTTCTTTTGCTACTAAAATACTCATTTTCTTCTATTACACTGGAAGTTGGAGTGGGAATGGCTCTCATAGTCTTAATATTTGAATACTTGTTTCCAAGTTGGTTTGGGAAGGATTTGAAGGAGGGGCTTTGTTGGAAGAGGTGTGTCGCTGCAGGTGGGCTTTGAGGTTTCAGTGCCATTCCCAGTTAGCATGCTCTCTCTCTCTCTCTCTCTCTCTCTCTCTCTCTCTCTCTCTCTCTGTTGTATCTCAAGATGTGAGCTCATTTAAGGAAAAGCTTTTGCTGTTGCTCTATTTTGTAAAGTACAGTAAAGCAACAGTAAAGACAATGATCTTTTGACTAAATACTGGCTGGCATAACTTTTAGATAGCTGTAAATGAAATAAAATATTTAACAAATGTGCGGGCAAGTTTTATGTCAATTTCACACAAGCTAGAGCTACTATGGTGGTTTGAATAGGTTTGGCCTCCATAGATTCATGTGTTTGAATATTCTTGGTCTATGGGAAGTGGTATTAATAGGATGTATGGCTTGTTGGAGTAGGTATGGCCTTGTTGGAGGAAGTGCATCACTGTCAGAGTGGGCATTGAGGTCCTATGCTCAAGCTCCACCCAGTGTGGAACAGTTTCCTCATAGTTGTTGGAGGAAGAGAATCTTTTCCTGACTGCTTTTGTATCAAGATGTAGAACTCTCAGTGCCTCCAGCATCATGTCTGCCTGTATGCCACCTTGCTTTCTGCTGTGATGATAATGGACTGAACCTCTGTAACTGTAACCCAGTCCTAACTAAATGATTTCTTTATAAGACTTGCCTTTGACATAGTATCTCTTCACAGCAATGAAACCAAACTAGGAGTCATCTGAAAGGAGGGAATCTCAATTAAGAAAATGCCTCCTTAAAATTCAGCTGTATGGCACTGCATTAATTAGTGATTGATAGGGCAGAGCTAAGCCCATTGTGGGTAGTGCCATCTCTGGGCTGGTACTTCTGGCTTCTATAAGAAAGCAGGCTGAACAAGCCATGAAGTGCTAGCAAGTCATGAGGTACTAGCAAGTCAGTAAGGAATACCCCATAATAAACTCTGCATCAGCTCCTGCCTCCAGGTTCCTACCCTATATGAGTTCCTGTCCAGACTTCCTTCAATGACGAACAATGATATGAAAGTGTAAGCCAAATAAATATTTTCCTCTTCACCTTGCTTTTTGGTCATGGTGTTTCATCACAGCAATAGAAACTGTAAGACAATAAACATACATATAAAAATGTAGTATGTGACACTTCAAAAGGTTAACTTTTTTGAATACATGAATATAGAATATAGAATGCAGAATATAGAATACAGAATACAGAATACAGAATATAGAAACATTCTAGTTAAGCTTAAATGCTACCAATATCAGTGTAGCTTGATTTGTGTTCTTGGTAGAGAAGGCAAAACATTCAAACCTCAATTTAAACTCAAATTTAGTTTTTAGGCTATGAAAATTTCTACAAATTATTTTATTTTTGTTTAGGAGTAACCAATCAGAAAATTGATAGACCTCAGCCAGACAATCCTCTTTTAACATCTGTAAACTCTAACTACAGGGAAATAAATTAATTGGCACCAAATATTATGTTTTACATTTTAAAATTTCTAAAAGAATCTATAATTTTTAAAGTGTTCCTCAGAAAAAAGGAAGATGACAAGGCAAGAGATATATTAATAAGCTTGACTGAATCTTTCTAAAAATATGATCTATGTACATCAAAATATATTATTTTAATCACATAAGTATATAATTGATAATTTATGAATAAATATTTTAATAAAAGACTTTTCAAATTGCGTTGTATATATAGGAACATTTAAAGCTAGTTATGATCGCTCAGTCCAGCAATTTAAGTAATTGTGAGGCTGAAGCAAATGGATTACCATGAGTTTGAGGCCACCTGGTTTATATAGTAAACATGGTAGTTGGGAAGTGAGCATAAATAAATAAATCATTGAAAATGTAAGGATTTTGACTGTATGCTACTTGCATTTGAATGAAAATTATTCCACATATATGTGATGCTTAATAAAATAAATTAAGAAGAAATTAGAAATATGTTTCTTATTTAGTGGTAGTACTGATCACGTGGTTTAGTTTTCCTCTGTGTTACCGTTTTTTAATAAATTAGACATGGAACTCAGTCAGGAGGAGTTGTTTAACTAGACATTTTGTTGACTATTGTATTGTTGTTGTTCAGTAAAACTCACATTAATGTGCTTATAATTTTAAGAATCAAATTTTTCTCTACTAATTATTCAAGAAATACATGGATATGAAAATGTGGACTTTTTATACATGTTCTTTAAAAATATAATAAAAACTTGCTTTTCTCATACATAGAATTTCTAGACAACTCCAGATTTTTCTTTATGCTTTGTAATCCAGGTATTTCACTATAAAAATTTATCATCACTAAAAGGTAAGATGTAATAAGAACCTTAATTTTAAGGAATGATTCTGAAAACAAGAGGGCTAAATCGATTGGAATGGCTATGCTTATTTAGTTTGTAGCCATGGCTTGCTAGAATAATCCAGAAATGTTTTATTTCAGGGTGTAAAGTGTTTGAAAGGCAAGGTAGGCTGTATGGATACTGACTTGACATTTGTTAAAAGAGCCCCTATTTAGAGGACTAGATGATTCAATGAAGGCAATTCCCGGCAAATCTATTGCTACAATTGAAGGAAAACATTGAAAGCACATGTTTTACTTAGATGGGTGGGCAAGTGTGTCAGCTTTATATGCAATGTCAGCATGGTAAATTTTTTAACTTAGAAAATATGTACAGAAAGATAATTGCTTAGGAAAACCATAGCACATGGCTTATTAATTTTCTCCATTATTAAAAGTAATAGTTAACTTTTCCAGAACATGTTGTATCTGTTTGGTGTTGTAGTGGTCATCTTATGTATATAATTGTACTATTTAACCCTAAAAAGTAGAAGCTTAAATCTCCTTGTTTCAGAGATCAGAAAACCGAGACTTTAGAGAGATTCAGATTATAGTGATTGTAAGTGATAAAGTTAAGATTAGAATTAAATAATGTGAATTTAGAACACATGTACTCAACCAATGGGCCTGATAAACAAGAGAAATTTCAACTAAAGTAGTGCATATATGTGCTATTTATCATTATCATCATACATTATTATTATAAACAGTAATAAGTAACATTTTGGCTGACATAGTTTTGTTTACTTTAGGATCTAGCTTTCTGGAATAATCAATATCTCTGCAACTTTTCCTCAGCTAAAACTAATGAGATGAGTTACTAAATGTTTGGGTTGTTTAATGATTAACTAAGGGCATAAGAGCTAGTAGACAGGGTAAATATGGCCAAGCTGTTCCAAATGAAGGTTAAAAAGTCACAATTAAATTTACAATTTTTGCCAATTAATATACAATATAGTGAAAAATGTAATTTATATCAGATAATAAAATATATACTGTGTAAATGTTATTTAATTTAATATTTTAATGTAATAAAAATGGGCTGAGTATGTAGCTCCATAGTAGAGTACTTGCCTAGCATGAATTCCCAACACCACTGTAAATAAATACAAAATAAATAAAAATTAATGGTAACGGCTATGAAAATAGTATGTAGGATGAACTGGTGTATCTCTGTAAACTTGGAACTGTCCAAATGCTTTTACTAACTTTTGTAAAAATAAGAATATTATAAACAAGCACTGTGATTGTTATTATGATACTAACAAGGTCAGTGAGATACAATAAAATTAAATAAATTTGCAAGCATTATATCTCTAGCTAGCTGACTGTAGAGCCAGAGTACAAACCCAGGCAATGTGGTACCTTTTTGAAGTAAATATAAATATAGGATTAGTCTTTATTCTTTTGTGGTACTCCTGTGTAATAATGGAGAAAAGCTGAACGGCAGCTATGTCCACATGTTCTCCTGATAATGATTCTACCCATTCACAATAGGAAATTTTTACCATCTTTCTTTTTTAGAGAGATAGTAAAGGAACCTAGCTTGCTGAATGATCAACAGGGATATCATGGAGTGTACAGATAAATAAGAACAAATTAATAAGCAGCCAAAGAACTAATATAAGGAAAGAGAGAGAAGCAAATAGGGACTGTATGGAATAGATTATAGTGGAATAGAGTGGTAACAAGGAATAATTAGCCAGTTATTGTTGTAATTATTCTCCTTCACTTTCTTCTATATCATCATGATTATGACTTGTATCCCACTTAAAAGTTATCCATATCTAGAGTGGTAGGACATGGATGGACTGGAAAATGAGTGTGATCAGCATATGTGATGTGACATTCCCAAAGAATCAAAATTTGTTAAAAAATTTACCCACCTCTAATTCAAAAAAATGGAAATTATCGCCTGTTCTGGCTTGAGCGAACCAGGCTCGTGGGCCAGTGACACCCAGAAATTAAGAGATTTTTGGAACCTAGGAGGTCGCAGAGGGATGCTCCGCAGCTGTCATCATGCCACAAAATGAATATATTGAATTGCACCACAAACGATATGGGTATCGTTTGGACTACCATGAGAAAAAGAGAAAGAAATAAGGTCGGGAGGCCCATGAACGTTCTAAGAAGGCAAAGAAAATGATTGGCCTGAAGGCTAAGCTCTACCATAAACAGCGCCATGCGGAGAAAATACAAATGAAAAAGACTATTAAGATGCGTGAAAAGAGAAACATCAAGCAGAAGGATGATGAGAAGACTCCAGAAGGAGCAGTGCCTGCCTGTCTGCTGGACAGAGAGGGGCAGTTGAAAGCAAAAGTACTTTCCAACATGATTAAGCAGAAACGAAAAGAAAGGTGTGAAAATGGGAGATCCCTCTACCCAAAGTTCGTGCCCAAGGAGAAACAGAAGTACTGAAAGTTATTCGAACAGGAAAAAGAAAAAAGAAGGCATGGAAGAGAATGGTTACTAAAGTCTGCTTTGTTGGTGATGGTTTTACAAGAAAACCACCTAAATATGAAAGGTTCATTAGGCCAATGGGTCTACATTTCAAAAAAGCCCATGTCACACACCCTGAGCTGAAGGCTACTTCTTGCCTGTCTATACTCGGTGTGAAAAAGAATCTATCATCCCCATTATATACAACCCTGGGTGTGATCACCAAAGGTACAGTTATTGAAGTGAATGTAAGCGAGTTGGGCCTTGTGACACAAGGAGGCAAGGTTATTTGGGGAAAGTATGCCCAATTACCAACAATCCTGAAAACGATGGGTGTATAAATGCAGTTTTGCTGGTTTGACAGTGACATCATACAAGTCTTTCCATTCACTACGGAAGACTACATGCTGTCAGGAAAACACCATTGCTGTGACCTTTCTGAACTACCATGCAGCCTTACCCCATGTGCAGTCATCAAGAAGTATTTATTAAGGTGTAAAGGAAAATAAAACACTCTCTATTTAAAAACAAAAAAGAATGGAAATTATCCACATATCCAGTAAAAATAATGATGAGCTTCATAAACTGTTTCCTAGATGTCAGGGCAGACCTTATCCAAATGAATAGTGCAGCCAGTTAATATGCATTTTCGAGAATCACATGCTTTAATTTCAGTAGTAAATATTTTTCTAGCATATCATTACCTGAACTGGGCAAATGGTTGTTAGATTATGCTTCTCTTTGGCTCCTACCACCTACATTTGAAAGGTCTTGAAAGATACAGAAAGAGTTATCAATGAATGATTGTCCTAGGCCTCAAATGTTAAAGGTTATCATGGATTTTATTTTTCTAAATTAATAGCACATCACTGAATTTGCTGGCATTGCCTTAAATCTACTCCTTTATTCTTACATATGCACTGGGGATTTGAGATAAGATATTTAAATTCTTCATGCTCCACTGCTTTCAAATATAGGCTATCCCTTAATTGTTTTTTTGTTTGTCTTCCAAATAGATTATGTGAATTGCTCTTACAAAGTGCTTAGAACAGTGACTTGTACTTAATATTCAATAGGTTTGTCTTTTTTTTTTTAGTGTCCTGATGGTCAGCCTTTGTTTGTAAGTCTTATTCATGAATGACTACTTTGGTTACTTTGAAGAACTAATCATTAAATATTAACTATTAATTATGTACTATATATTTTACTGAGCAGTAGAGATACAGAAAAACATGTTAATTTTCTTTCCAAAAGATGAATTATGGATCTTCATAATATAGATATATAATAATAAACTCTATCAGTAGTAAATGATAGGGAATCATAAGTAAATTAATAAGCATCTTTATAAAATTTAATTATATAATTAACTATGGCTTGGATGATCTGGATAAGTGAATCATATCAGAATATGAATGTCATAGTCATCCAATACCTCAAAAAGTGCTAAGTTTAACCCAAAGTTTTGTGAAATGCCCAAAAACAGAAGATTTTCACTTCATCATACCAAAACATGCAAGATCGCCATCCATTCTCCTTAACAAAATAGTACATTGTAAGAGAGTTTCACATATTTGAGTCTTTTACTTCTTCCCTGACTCACAGGCATGCAACATCAGCACAACTATTAGATAATTATCAAATAGCTGAAAAAAAATCCTATAATTTTATTTGGAAAGAGAAATCTATATTATATCATGATTCTATTTTATACATGTTTTGTTCTTGTATGGAAAACACACTTGGAAACCTACTATTCTAGAACCTAACTAAACATGTTTGACAAAAAGGAATTGTAATACAAGTAACCTGCATGTGTTTATAATATTGCTGTCAGGAGCTATACATTTATAAGTGAAAAAAATCTCAGTACTAGGTATATGATAATGTCATTTGAGTTGTTGACTGGAGAGGGAGAGCACCCAGAGGCATTCAGAACAATATAGGTTATTGCCATTGCTAAAATGTAGTATGTAGTTTCTACTACCCCACTTTAAACTCCAGGTGATCACACTACCAGCCCTGCCAAGGTTCCCTTGGAACTGCAGATGAAACACACACACACACATACACACACACACACACACACACACACACACACACACACACATTTTAGTTTATATATAACATGCTTTAGCTCAATGGCCAGGCTCTTCTAAGCTTTCCTCATCTATTGTGCCCTTCTTTTACTCCCAGCTCAACATCTATAAATCTTCCCTCAACTTTAGTTGCTCAGTTACCTTTAGTCCTAGCTCAGCCATGATATCACATGGCTGGTGGCTCTTTCTCCATCAGAAGCATTGCAAATCTTTTCCACTCTCCTGTGTCTGCTAGTCAGTCTGCGGGAATCTGGAAATCCCACCTATTTCTCTTAGCCAAGGGCCGCTAGTATCTTTATTGATTGATCAAGAACCAATTGGCAAACAGGACCTTCAAGTTTCACATGCAGATTCCTAATCAAAGCATCAGAATCATGCCCTACACTCATAGTTATCCACAATAACTAGATTGTAAACTGTATTTCTGAAGACACCACACACTGGATTCAGGACATAGAAAAATCATTCTCCAACTTATCTAGAAAACTTCCTACTGTTGTTGGATAGCTTTCCTTGTGTTGAAAGGTACTATATAGGCTGCTGGGGAAGAAAATAAATGTTTTTACCTAGTACTGAAAGCAGTATACTAAAGTTCTGACCTGCTAGGCAAGGTAGACCCACTAGAGCAATAGGAAATTGACCATTATGGGTATAACCAACTACTTTCTGTTGAGATTTGAAACTTGCTACAGAATAATGAACACTGTAAACCTGATCAAAAGTTGGTCTCTAAGGTGTTAGGTCACAGAACTTAGGGAAGAATTACTGCAACATTTTGCTAAATGAACATGTAGCTAAACTGCCTCCTAAACACTTAGGCTGAGACCTACATGTTTGTACAACTCTCAGAGAAGCTTCTTCTTGCAGTGGAAAACAGTTAATACAGAGACTCATAATTGGTCTGAGAAAGTGACTATTGAGGACTCAGCCCTAAATGTCGCATCTTTTTCACCCACTTCAAGGACCGGGAAAAAATCATAGAAGAATATAGATATTATAAGTCAGAGAATGGAGAAGAAGCTATTAAATGCTGCTTTCTGGAAAGGTCAAGATCTGTACAATCATACAAATACCTCAGATATGACTACTTGCATTAGACTAACATGCGTGCACATGGACATATACATAGACATACTGAAAGAGAGAGAGAGAGACTGAGTATCATAGAGACAAAGAAATACAGAGACAGAGTCAGAGAGATAGATACAAAGACAGAGAGACAGAGAGATACAGACAGAGCCAGAGACAGGGAGTTACTGAGACACAGACACAGAGACAGAGTGGCAGAGAGAAAGTAAAGTAGAAAGATGAGTTGTAAAGAGTTGGCAAGAGTGGGGAAGCATGGCAACAAAATCTGGACATTTAGTCAGTTTCCAAAAACAGACAAATAACATAATAAAAGATTAAATGGCACATATATTCTGTTACAAGTATTCAGACCTAGCTTCAATCCATTCGACATTAATTCTATGGATACTCAAGTAAACAAAATATGTAATATCCTACAAGCTCCTTCATATGACTACAAATGACATTACATTCTTTTTTCTAGTGTTACATCAGGTATATTACAATATTTTCTATATTAACTCATCTGTTGACATACAGTTAGGTTGATAATACATGTCAAGTACTGCAAATAATGGAGCAACAGGATGGAACTACAGGAATCTATTTCAAAACACTTATTTAATATCCTTGTAGGTCATTCTACTTTTATTAGTTGGGAATTGACATATGATTTTCCTAAAGATTGTACATATTTACAGTATACCATGATATAACAGGGATCCATTTTCTTCACAAAGGGCTCATATATGGCATTCACAAAGTTTGAAAATCTTAGACAACAAAGTCCATCTTTATATGCTAGAATCCAACTGTGGAGAAAGAACGTATGCTTGCTAAATTGCTAGATGTTTTTATATTGATCATTCATTCAACTTAAAGAAAGTTGTATTCTATGTATTCTTTGTTAGTTGTTTTAATTTGTACATATAAAGTAGATTTTAATGCTATATGTGGCTTATTATTATATCATCCTTATGCAACCCATTGTGCTTTGGATCTTAACTGTCTCATGTATTAGAGGAAGAATTGTTTAAAAATAGGTTTTAGAGATGTTATTAGTTTATGAGGGCTCTGTCTCCATGAATGAATTGAAATTTTTATTGCATCATATATTAACTCATCCAAAGAGAAAGACTTTGTTATAAAATTAAATTCTCTTTGCTACCTGGATTTCATGAATGGAATAGATTTGCCTCAGCAGGATGTTTGGTTTCATTATGGGCACAGAAATAAAAGTGACTAGTGACCAAAATCTGAAGTCTCTGAAACTGTGGACCCAAATAAACCTTTCCTTAATGTCTGTTGTTATGTCCCATTTTTTGTTTCTGATTTTGTTATTTGTGATTTGCTGTTTGGTTAGTCTCTCTTCATCTTTTAGTTAGTTTAGATAAGGGCTTATCTATCATTGTAATTTTCTCAAAGAAGGAGGGTTTTTTTTGTTTGTTTGTTTCATTGAATCTTTGTATTGTTCTCTTTGTTTCTATTTTATTGATTTCAGCCCTGAGTTTGATTATTTATGGCCATCTACTCTTCTTGGGTATGCTTACTTCTTTTCGTTCGAGAGCTTTCAGGTGTGCTATTAAATTACTAGTATGAGATATTTCTACATTTTGTTTTGTAGACAATAATATAAACTTTACTTTTAGTACTGCTTTCTTTCATTATGTCCTACAAGTGTAGGCATGCTGTGTGTTTATTTTTATGGAATTCCAGAAAATATTTAATTTCTTTCTTTATTTTTATCTTGACCCTTGTTTTACTTAGTAGAGAGTTGTTAAGTTTCTATGAGTTTGTAATCTTTCTGTTGTTGTTGATATATAGCTTTAATCTATGGTGATCCCTGGATGCAGGGAATTATTTCGATTTTCTTGTATTTTTTTTTTATTAGTTCTTTGGGTACTGTGTATAGTGTATTTTGATCATATTTACTCCCTTCTACAACTTCTCCCAAATCCATACCCTCTTTTCCACCCACTCAACTTTTTGTACAACATTTTAGCTAATTATATACAGCTTGTATTGCCCATATGCTTTGATGCTTGGCCTTCCACTGTGAAGTTACTGACCTACCAGGGGTCACTCTTTTAAAGAAAACTGACTAACTTCTCCTAATAGTTATCAATTGTCAATAGCTCCTTATCAAGAAGTGGTACTTAGTGGCTACCTTGTCTCTCTATGATGCAATTTTTGTCTGACTTCAAGTTCCACAGATAATCTCTTTGCTGTCACAGTATTATAAGTTCATATGTGTAATTGTTAGAACTTTCTAAGGACCCCATATGCTTGAGTCATAGGATAACAAATCAACCTAGAAGCTTCATTCCTACTGGGTAACTTTTATAATGCTGGGACGTGTTATGTAGGAAAAGAAAGAAAGAAAGAAAGAAAGAAAGAAAGAAAGAAAGAAAGAGAAAGAAAGAAAGAAGAAATCATCAGTCTTATCCAGCTGTGAATGAATTCTGAAAGCCACACTAAGTACCAACCTGAGAAGATATGCCCACTGGTGCAAATAGTGGTCCAAGTATCATGAGTACAAATAAATATTTTCAACTTGGATTTCAGTCCCATTCCACAAGTTAAAAATCATGCTTAACATCATTATCAATGTCATGAACCCGTATGTAGTCAGGTCTTAGGCCCTAGGAGAGAACTTATTACTATTTTTCTGATAAGTGGGCATAGTGTTAAATGGACTCTTCATGATTTGTTATTATATCCAGATTAGTGCATCTTTTAACCTTCATCAGAGAAACTTCTCTATGCAGTAGCTCATGATTAACACTGTGACTAACAGTTGGTGAAAGTATAGAAAATAAAGAAAGTATGGAATGCTCAGCTTTAAATGGGAGATTAATATCACATCCTGTACTCCCAAGGCTCAGAGGTCACTTCAGGGTAGGAAGAAGAAAATAAACTCTGGATATCTGCTTCTTTTGTTGGCTTCTCATGCAATTACATTATTAAATGATTTAAAAAGTAAAATGTATCACATCTAGGTTATTAAAATTTTGGTGCTTCTTTAATGAACAGGAATAAATGAACATTTTTTTTTCAGAAAGCATTGTCATGTTATTAAATTCCAATAAATCTAACAAGATTCTAAGTTTTCTGAAGCATTGTAAAATCATCTGTCACAGATAGAAAAACCTTTCACCTTGTGTGTTAAATTGGGTGATGAAATCTTCATTGTTCAGTTTTTACCTCTACATATTGACTTGTACCTCATTCTGGGAATAAAATTATTTTAATATCTGTAACAACATTCAAAATTCCCAACACTAATTGTTCTTTCCATAAACTACTTGAAGTTAATATATTATGTCTTCATTAGCTACAATACCTTCAGTTATATTTATTTGGCATATTAGTTTTATCCATCTCAGAAGTAACAAATGCTACAAAACAAAGAAAAAATACGTATCCTAGTTTGATTTGTGTTACTCTGATAAAACACTGACCAAAAGCAGCTTAGGGAGGAAGGGGTTTGTTGTAGCTTAACAATTTATAGCCTAGTATAAAGGAAAGTCGGAACAGGAATTCAAGTCAAGGACCTGGAGCCACCAACTAAAACAGAGCCTGTGAAGGAATCCATGCTGCCTACTAGCATGTTCCTGATCCATGGCTTTCTCAGCCTTCATTTTTATAGATTCTAGGACTACCAGCCCAAAAGTGGTCTAGGTCCTCTTACATCAATCATTAATCAGGATAATGTCTCCACAGACTTGAAAACACGAAAATATGATGAAAGATATCCCTCAATTGACGTTCACTCCTCCAGGATGACTCCAGTTTGTGTCATGTTGACAAACCTCAGTAGCACAGTAGGTAAATGGAAAAATCTCCCTAGTTTAGACATATAGTTGCTTCTAGTATGAGAATTGGAACCTCTTTATGTGTAAATGTTAAAAGATAACTTTGATTTGAAAGGAGATTGTAAAACCAAAGGGAATGAGATAAGATAGAAGCTTTGATAGCCACAGTGCTTGAGTATGAAATTTTGAGGTTGGTTATGATTGCAAATAGGTCAAAGAGCTTTGGTTATTTTTATGGTTCTTATCTCAGATGACCCACACAATGCCTTTGTTTTCTAGGCTATCATGTCAATTCAACCATACCTAGGTTCCTGTTGTATGATTCAATACTGAGTAATGGTGACTGGGGACAAATTAAAGTTTTCTGTCCCTTTCTGGAATTCCTCTTGTTGTAAAGAGATACCCTACTCCAAGGATTTTTGGTTCATTACTAGGTGTTAAGCACTAAGAAAGCCACTTATTCTTTTCCTCTGTGATCCAATTTCTCATCTGAAATAGGAATAATAATGTATCATTCACAGGATTATTGGGAAAATTTAGTGGGTTATAACTGGTAAAAGTTGAAATGAGTTATCTAAATGGCACATGATACCAGTTAGAATGACAATGACAATGCATTTAAAATTTTTGGAACCTGGTAGGTATCAGTAATTATTTGTAATAAGCAGTTAATCTTGATATACATGATGGTTATAGCTTGTCTGATCCTGAGAGGATTCCACTGCCATCAAGAATGCTATAACTAGCTATCCTAGTGATTTCTCTGTTGCTCTTTTTTCCCAGTTTCTCAATGACTCATTCTCTTTCAGATGATAGAAACTGTGATTCTAATAGTTCAATGTGTATACTAGAATACTCTGAGGAACATATAAAATGTATACTTTTGGTCACAACACAAATATTTTCACTCAATAGTTCTAAGTGTTTCTAAAAATATAATTTTAAACTAAGTGTTTTTGTCAATACTGATGAAAGTGATTCAGAAACTGTTTGGAGATAACGTAGACTAGAAGCTCAATAATTACCTTTTTGGAATATGGTGGCTTTTTGAATTGTTTTTTCATGTCTGTCGAAGCTCCTCCCAAACCAACTGTTACATTCATGAGAGGAAATCTCTGGGAAAGATTCCCATGAAGTCAGCCAGGATACATAGGAAGGATTAATAGATACCAAGGGAAGAAAAGATTTGAGGAGGGCAAGAACAGGCCCTTTCTGATTAGATCCATGTGCTTGTCCCTGGCACAGTGGGTATCCAGGGAGTGACAGTGCTTCTCACACTCAGTGAGTTGGAGAAGAGACCAGGGCACAGCTGGAGATTGGTATTCAGTGGCAAGAGCCTTGGCAGAGTTTAATGAACAAAAATGTGGTAACTTAAAACCTTGCTAATTCAGTCTAATTGGGGGCCTGAATAATTTTTTTAATTAAAATATTTTTAATTAAAAAAATGATAGAATATTTGAAAGGCAATTTTATTACAGTCAAGGAGCTACAGCAACCCAAACCAGACTAACAAAGTGTTGCCAAGTAGAGGGCCTCTGGAGCTAGTGTAATGAATTGAGAATTATTTGTCATCAGGAATTTGTATGTAAATGGATTTGTATGTAAATGCATGCTTCAAAAGTGCTTGAAAACAGTTTGTTCTTCTAAGGGGGATAAATATGCCCCTGGTGATCATGTTTGCATCATTTTACTCACAATGCCTTCCTCCAACTCCTCTATCAAATAGCAAGCCCAGCTTAAAATTTTGGTAGAATTCACCTAATCTTACTTATAAAGTTCTTGAATTAATAATTTTCACCTGGAGATTAAACGTATCTCACATGTATTCTGAATCAAACAAAAGAAAATGTGAACTGAAAGAAAGCTTGGTGGTCATTAAGCTTGATACCATCATTTTACAAATAAGCAGACTAAGATTTATATTAAGGGTATAGTTAAAAGATTTATAGGATGCAGGCAGAACTAAAATAAGATTCCAGATCAAGAGCATCCTGGCACATCCTGCATCATGCTGCATCAACAATACTGTCTCCTGATGAATATTGCTTACTAAAATGTATACTGATATCCATAAGGCTTAAGAACCAAATTAAAATTTTGCTCTTAAAACTCATATAAGATTGTTAATAAGAGAGTACATACTGTTATTTGAAGGTACAGCCAAACCTTAGAGAAATAGAAAACAATGATGTATGTGACTGACTCATGATCTCAGTGATATGTAGGATCTAGAAATATTTAAACTTACTGAAATAGAATAATACAAAGCATTGGTGATTGTGGGTACTGATTGGTGAGAGAGGTTTTAGATGTTGACAAGTAAGGAAGTTAGCATGCTACTTGTAAAGTTCAAGGTTACAGTGAACAGGGATTTGTTTCAGTGATTGATTGCATAGAATATTGAATATGGTTCTTATTACTATCATGATTTTGGTATGAAAAGCCCCCACAAACTCACATGTTTGAACTCTCAGTCCCCAGTAGGTAATGCTATTTGGTAATGTTGTGGAACCTTTGAGAGATGAGACCCTGCAAATAGGCCCCACAGGGAACAGTCAGTTCCCAACTCCTTTGTTTCCTGGTCAATGTCATACTAATCTGTTGTCTCATTCTGTCACAGCTGTACTCATGAGTTCATATGCTCTTAAGCTTTCTCTCCCATGATATACTGTACTTTCTCAAACAATGAACTGAAAACTCAGTAGGTCTCAGCCCTAGACAAATAACTACATACAGTCAACTAAAGAATGCTGGGAGTAGAAGACATTCTTTCCCAGGGAAGAGCACACTGATTAGTCATCCAGTATCAAATGTTCATGCCTGAAAACATATACATACACATAATGATCAGAAAATAGACTTAACAGGTTGAATTTATATGTTTATGGATACACACACACAGAGACAGGCAAACCACCACTACCATCACCACAATCACCGCCACAATCACCAGCAGCAACAAAGAAAAAGCGGCCATACATTTGAAAGCAAGGAAGGAGGATAAATGAGAAAAATTACAGAGACAAAAGGTAAGGAGGGAAATGATATTATATTATAATACAAGACATTAAATATTTTATGAAAGAAATTCTTCAAGTTGCTTTCTTCAAATATTTTAACAAATTAATAAAGAGTATAATAGAAACAAATGAAAAAAAAACACTATAACAACGTTGTTATAAGTTTAAAATTATAATAGACAAAAATTCAATGAACATGTAAGGTGACAATTTAATTCAATTATTGTACATTGTATACAAGTGATACATTATACTGAATAAATTGCATACTTAATGTTTTAGTTAAAATAAAATAAAAATTCATAAAGAGACCTCAGAGAGATTATGTCTCTGTTCCATGTGAGGGTACAGTTATAAGTTATCCCTGTGTACTAGAACATGGACCTCTATGACATATTGATTTTATTAGCATCTTGATCTTAGACTTCTCTTTGAATCTAAAAGTAAATTCTGCTACTTATGTTACCTGCTTAATGATGCTATAGCAACTCAAACAAATGGAATAAAACCATAATCTTCCAAAACTTTAAATTTCACATCATCTCCATGATTACCAACATACCTTTCAGAATGGTTCATACTTCCCTACTGTTTGTCTAGTCTCTTCTTCACAGAGAATTCAGTCTGTTGTTCAAAACTGTAAAAAATATCTTACATTTTTCTACTTAAGATCCATGAATTTCAAACCTATTGTATTTAGAATTAGATATAAACAGCATAGCACAGACCTTCAAAATTTGATTTTTTCTTATTCTGTTGTCTTCTCATCCTAGTTTCCATCTCACACACAGTGTATCTGTTACACAGGTTTCTTGTTTTTACTCAAATTCATACTTATTTTATGATCATCCTTTCTTTCTTCCTTCTTTGCTTCCCTCCCTCTCTCCCTTCCTTCCTTCCTTCCTTCCATCCTTCCTTCCTTCCTTCCTTCCTTCCTTCCTTCCTTCCTTTCTTCCTTCCTTCTTTCCTTCCTTTCTTTCTTTTTCTCCTGGCTGTGTTTCACTGAGATCTTTATTTGGATGGCTTTGTATTTGCCCAATGCCATTTCCTTAGAGTGGCTTCTATGTACATGGCTTATAGTTCACTGTCACATTTCATTAATATATTTTATTCTAGACATTTCAATGACTTAAACTTGATCTAAGCGACCTTACTTATGCATTTTTATTCCCTGTCCTATGAAAACTAAAATTATTTGTGAACAAGTTCCTTATCTGTTTCATTTTATGTTGTGTTCCTAAAACTAGAAAAATGCTTAGCTCAGATTAGGTAATTCATAAATAGCACTGAATAAATGGTTACAAATAATCACATGTAAGTATATTTTATAAAGTAAAATAGTATCATTTACTATTCAGGATATAAAGAGGCCTCTTAGTGACAAATAAGACTGTGGAGATGATTTAGTGGAAATCTTAAGCCCAAAGTGAAAAGCCAGTGTCTTTGCTTAAAAAAATTCTAACCTACTAAAACTTTTCTGTGTACATTAGTTTTCAATTACATCCATTTGATATTATATTATACTATTGAAAGTATTTTTCTAGGAACTTTTAGAATCAAATATATTGTCCAAAATTGGAATTAATTAACATACAAAATTATCTAAAAACTGTTAACATACAACACAGAATTGAACACCCCAATTCTAAAAGAGACCAATCTCCATTGTTATTCTTTGCTGTCAACACTAGCTGTCTATTTTCTGAGTCACCATACTCAGCATTAGGACTTCATTGGTAGAGCTACACATTTAAATTGCTTCTGTTTATTCTATTACAGTATGAATATAGTTCAAATGGCAACATATCCATGGCATTTATATGACATAGCTAAAAAGATTAGTCTTTTAAAATGGCAAATGGAAAACTTACATACATCTGTCCAAACATAAACTTCAGATAAATACAGCCTTCAAAGAAACATACGGTTGCTACTTCCAGCCATTTCCTTATTTTATAGCTCAAGAATCTCAAGGTGTATATGTTGGGGAGGACATGAACCTTCCTGTGTTATTCTAAAATATATGAAGACTAGGTCTTGTTGATATAATTGACTATGCAAATAACTTATACTAGGAATGGCTTAAGCTTCCTAAGGACTGATTTCACTCCCTGTAGTTTCTATGATCTAATCAACTTATTTTCTACTATTAAAAATGGTGCTAAAGAGGTTTAAGTTTCTCTGCTCTTCCTCTTACACCTTTCTTGATGTCCTACTCCCTCTCACATCCTCCCAAGCTCAGTATCTCACTCCTAGTCTTTTATTGTTAACCTTGTGCATTTACTCACATCTCTTAGTTGCTAATACCTTTAACTTCTTTGAAGAAAAATATTCCTTCCTGTTTTATTTATTCAAATTTTTCTATTAGGTAGTAATGTGCTGAATTATGTCAATATTGTTAGTTCAACCTATGAAAATATTAATGTAGCGGATTATGGTGCCAATTTTGAATCATTTTCAAACTTCAAGGAAATTACAATGTATCATTTCATAACTAGCTTGGGTAAGGGTATAGAATTTGTGTTCAAATGGGGAAATATAGCAAAGTGGATAGAATCTCAGAAATAAACTCTGGATATTAGATTTGTATACCTTTTACATTAATATATATTATTATCATTAGATTTTTCCTGCATGTGTGTATGTGTATAATGTGCATGTCTGATGCTTGTGGAAGCCATAAAACCAAAAAGCAATTAGATAATCAATAAGCAAAGTTATTGAGAGTTGTGAGTCACCATGTGATGTTAGGAATCAAACCCTGTTCCTCTAGGAAGCAGCAAGTGCTCTTAACCATTAAGTCATCTTTCTAGTCTATTATGTTAGATATTTTATTTTAAAACATTATTGACCATCAAAATAAATGATTGAAATGTAATGAAATTGTAGAAAGAGCATTCATTGGTATTGGATGAAAATTTAAATTTTAATTTGAACTCTCTGATTTAGTCTATCTATATATTCTTTGGTATATAAATCACACAATTTCCATTCTGTTATTAAAATGTTGAAAATGTTTTTACATTCATTTATCTACTTACTTATTTTTATGCATGTATACATACTCACATGCATGTACCAAGACATGTGTGGAAAGTCAGAGGACACATGGATGTTGGTTGCTCCCACCATATGGGTCCTAGGAATTGAACTCAACAGCAGGCTTAGTTGCTTATTGTTCTCATCTCTTGGTACCTTATAATTACCTTGAAGTGTGAAAATTATTCAAAAGTGGCACCATAGTCTTCTACCTTAATATTCATGTAGGATGAACTAACAATATTGACATAATTCTTGGGAGGGATCCCCAAGAAATTTCCCTTATCCATGTTAGCATGTCTATTACTGTTATAATTTTTAATGACTTATTTATACAGTCATATTGTTGAGGTATTGGCTTGTAGCTTCCCTGTCATTTCTGGAAGACACAATCTCATAGTAAACTACTATCTTAGGGTTTCTATTGCTGTGAGGAGGTACCATCTCTGGTAGAGGATGTGGGCAAAACCAGCTTCAAGAGTACCCCTGCTGGCGCCCATGAAGAACCACTCCATGGATCTCAAGGACAATGAGTAACTCCGGGCCTAGTGCAAAAGACTAGGCCTCTCTCTGCCCTCCCCCTCTCTTTCTCTCTCCGTGTGTTCCTGGCCAGCTTCTATCCTTTGGCTCTTAGCTACAGTCTAACTCCTGCCTAGTTCAAAAGACTAGGTTTCTCTCTCTCTCTCTCTCTCTCTCTCTCTCTCTCTCTCTCTCCATGTGTTCTTGGCCAGCTTCTTCCCTTTGACCTTTAGCTACAGCCTCCAACTCAAGAACAAGGTGGTGGTAACCTCCTAGCCTCCACTCTCTGCCCATCCCCCAGCCCCAAAGAAAAGACTCCTACATAGCTAACAACTGCCTTTCTGACAACAGCACCTGCTAGCATAGGCTTCTCCCCCTCCTCCTCAGTCATCTGTGGCCAGCTGTAGCTACTTAGTTCAGCCAGTTTGCCTGAAGCAGCGGGTCCAGGACCCTGCTTGCTCCCTTTGCCCCTGTGTTCCCTAGACCCTTGTTCTAGGACTTCTCTTCTTGGGTGAGACATTCCCCTTTCCTTTTGAGACAGTTTCTTTCTCATGGCTGAGAACTCCAGGCCAGCAGCTGGGTACCTGGTCGAGCACAGGCCTCAAACCCCCGGATAATACCCTAATGGGACAGTAGTATTTGGCTTTGCTCCTGGGCCCTGTTTCCTTTCACTTATCCACAGCTCCTCCCAAAGAAAGGTTTGTGGCCTTAGGTCACATAGCACAGGTAGCACAGGTAGCACAGGTAGCACAGGTAGCACAGGTAGCACAGGTAGAGGGCATGACTACAGGCCACATACTCAAGAGATCTCCATATTAATGAGAAACCTAAAGGCAAGAGGGTGTATCCAACTAAGCATTCCTTCCCAGACCTTCCTCCTTACAAAAGATATTTAACCTCACGCTTGCCCTGAGAACATGGGGTACAGCTTCATCCACTTTCTACCATGATAATAAACCTTTTAAAACCATGGACTTTCTCTTGTACTGCCATGGGGGACTGTGGAGATGGTCTTCAACTACCTAGCTCCTACCTAATCTCCCGCCAGAGGACCTCTCTGTGTTCCAGCCATGGAGGCCGCCAACACAAGCAAGCTAGCTAAGCCAGCTATGACCCAGCGAAGCGAGTTGCCTCAACCAAGAAACTCATCCACCCTCTGGGAGCTTCTCCCCCTCACCCCTCTTGGCTGTGGGCCGGTCCAGCCTGTATGCCCCCTGTCTCAGTCCTTCTGTGGTCTCCTGGCTGTGCCTGGGTGCCCAAGGTCTGAGACCACTGGTCTCTGGCTAGCTGCCTCAGCCCAGAAATTCCCAATTCAAGAGCTCTGCCCCTGAGGGAACTCAGACTGTGATCTCCCCACTCCGAGAGTGGAACTCAGTGGCTTCCCCTAGCATGTCATCTGCCCAGCACCATGTGAAGTGAACTCAGTCAAATTCCCGTGCTTCTGCTCCCAAGCTGCGGTTCCAGACACCTGGGGCAGCACACACATGGGATCCACAATTCAGCCCAACAGAACGCATAAGCTACAGCCCCGCAATGATCATAGCAATACTTATAAAAGAAAAAACAAACAAACAAAAAAAACAAAACAAAACAAAACAAAAAAAAACAAACCATGTAACTGGGCATAGCTTAGAACTTCAGAGGTTTAGTCCATTACCATCATCGTGGGGAACATAGTGGCATGTAGACAGACATGGTACTAAAGAGGTTGCTGAAAGTTCTATATCTGGATCTGAAGGCATCAGGAAAAGAGAGTCACAGTGGGCCTGGCTAGAGCATTTAAAACCTCAAAATTCACACCTAGTGACATACTTCCTACAAGACCACACCTACTCCAACAAGGCCACACCTTCTAATAGTACCATCCACTATGAGCCTAAGGGGGCTATTTTTATTTAGACCACTACATTCCACTCTCTGGCTGCAATAGGCTTATATCATAATGTAGAAATGCTTTCAGTTCAACTTCAAAAGTCCCCATAGTCCACAACAGTTTCAATCTTTTGAAAAGTTCAAAGTCTCTAGTATCTTCTGAGATTCATGATAGTCTCTTAACTTAACTTTATAAAAATCAAAATAAAAAAGAAAATCACATATTTCAAATATATAATGGCCTGTAATATACATTACTATTCTAAAGAGGGGGAAATGGGGCCATGGTAAGGAAATACTTGACCAAATAAAGACTGAAAACCAGGTGAGAAAACACCAAACTCTGCATCCCCATGGCTGATGACAAATTGTTATTCAGATTTTCAACTCTCTTCAGCTTTGTTGACTATAAAACAAGTTCTATCATTTGTGCTAGTTCCTCTCCATGTTAGCAGGTTTTCTTGGCTGGTATGCCATGACCCTAGCATCTCCAACTTCTTGAGGTATCCAAGGCAATCCAGGCTTCATCTTTAGAGCTTCACACAACAGCCTCTTTAGGGCTCCATGCAGGGATATCCCTGACATGTGACTACCATTAATCATAGAGGGAGATTCCATAACTCCTTTTTGTTTCATTAACTCTAAAGTCAGTACCATGCAGCCAAAGTTTTCAAGTTCTGCTGCTTGCTGGGTTGGGAACATGGCCCCCACAATTCAAATAAACCTCAGCACCACTGTTTCCCAAGTGTCTATGAGTATGGCCCATTAAGCTCCACTTAAAGATTTCAAATGCTCTTCTAACTCAAAGTTCCAATGTGTTTCATATTCACCCAAACAAAAGCAGGATTGAGCCTAACACAACAATACTACAGTCTCTGCAATCAACTTCTGACTTAGTGAGAATTTCTTTGGTTGTAAAGAGATACTGTGTCCATCCATGGTACCTCTTATGAAGGAAAATATTTAATTAGGGCTGCCTTACAGGTTGAGAGGTTTAGTCCCTTATAATCATGGCAGTGAACCTTGTAGCATGCAGGCAGACATGATGCTAGAGAGTTAGCCAACAATTCCATATCTAGATGCACAGGCAGTGCGAAGAAAAAGATACTGGGCCTGTATCAAGCATTTGAAACCTCAAAGCCTATCCTACCCTTCCTCTAATAAGGTCACTCCTAGTTCAGTAAGGTCACACTTCCTAATAGTGCCACTTCCTATGAACCTTAATGGCCATTTTCATTCAAACCATCAAAATTACCTTTTCCTTGGACACATTTTTTCTGTCTCATTGTATTATAAATATATATTGGAACTGGGATCCAAACAATACATGCTACATATGCTGATATGCTGCAGAGATTTTAATGCAGTGATTACTTTAATGTTTATGCTTTGTAAGTTATTAGTATATTTGTATTTATTCAAAGAACATAGAATAATAACATACACTATATTAAACACTGAAGATACAATATTAAGAGGAAATTCAAGAGTTTTTGCCTTTACAGAATACATATTCTAATGGGAGAGATAAGCAATACTAAGCTTATTTTTTTTTAAAAAAAGTAACTTATGAGTGTGGTCAAGATATTGTAGGAAGATTTATAGCATGAGGTCACAGAACTCTTTCTTGAGGAAGTAATCTGAAGTCAAAGAGATGATGGTTGTGGGAATCTTTGTTTGTTTAATGTTTCTGTGATAAAAAATGCCCTGATGAAAGCAGTATAAGGAAAAAAGTTTTATTTACTTGGTTTACAGTTCTAGGTTACCCTCTATCACTTCATGGAATTCAAAATAATAAGAACTTGAAGGACCTTTACATATTACATCCACAGTTAAGAGAAGAGAGCAATGAATTAGTACATAAATGCTTAGCTAGTTTTTTCTACTCTTATGCAGTCCAGAATTCCCTTCCTGTGGCAAGGTGCCACCAATAGCAAATGGGTCTTCCCACCCTAATTAATACAACCAGAATAAATTCTCATAGACAGGCCCACAGACTAATCCAATATAATCCTCTTTAAGACTTCCTTCTCAATCTTCCCTGCTTGCTGAGTCCTCTGGTACATCCCAAGCAGGCTTAAGCAGCCTACTATCCCCTCTGGACTTCCATTCTTCTTCCTCTCTGCCCACCTTTATTAGACCTGTAGATCCTGAACCATACAGATTAGCTTCCCTTCACCCACCTAGCTTCCCTGCTCACTTATCTCTCTCGAGCACCCCAACTTGCTGTGAGTAGTCTGCTATCTCCGCTGGACCTCCATTATCTCACCACCTCTCTGCTACCTTCATTGCACCTGTGGCTCCCAAACAATACAGACCTGCAGCTTCTAAACCATACAGACCTACAGCTCTGCAACCACACAGGTCAAGGAAACCCATTAGAGGTCTGCCACACCAGAACCTTTGAGATTAACAGCCCCTTCCAATACCTACTACTGTAGTGGGAGATATTGAAATCTCCAACCCAAATATGACCGGTCAATGAAAACACAACTCAGTAATTATTAATATATTCTATAAACCTAGATTGGGCAGATACCACTACACTACTCTGTTACCCAGCTATGAGAGCCTTATAACTTAAGGATTTTCCGGACCCTATGTCTGTCCTTCTACCTCCTGCTTCCCAGTTGTCCTCTCCTTAGTTGTCTTCCTCCTCCATTGTCTTCCTTCAGTCCTTCTCCAGTCATCCTCTCCCCTGCTCTCTTCCTACCAACCTTTATATCTCCACCTCCCCTTTGTCTGCCCAATCACTGGCTCCAGCTTTTATTTTACAAATTAAGATGGGTAGAAAGTTCACTAGAAATCACCTGTGTAATGAATCACACCTCCTCTGCAGCCCTTCACAAGGAAGGGGAATTAGTATCAAAATACAAGGCCAGGGCTATCCACAACATACTACAACAGGAACATCCAGGGATCAAAACCACCCAGATGGCTAAAGTCCCTCAAAAGAACACAATCAACAAAAGCCAGAGCACTATGACACCTTCAGAGCACAGCTACACTTCTATACCAAGCCCTGGATATCCTAACACAACTGAAGCACAAGAGAATGACCTTAAATCCAATCTTTAAAAGATGAGAGGGTACTTTAAAGAGGAAATGAATAAATCTCTTAAAGAAATATTAATGGCATGTCTGTATTCCAGACAAAGTAGCCATGTTGCTGGATTAAAATTCCCTTATAATGGAACAAATACCATTTTTATTTATTTGGTGCCATTTTTTCCCAAAATTTGTTAAATGTACTCTGCATCTATTTTCATGTATGAATCTTCTGTTTGATGATTTGATATAAAGTCTGGACTTCATCATTTGAAAATGTACAGGTTTTGACTTTGTACTCCAAAAATCTCAGATCATAGTATACGTTGATAGAATTCTCTCAAGCCAATTATCTGATTATATTTCAGATTTTCTTGTCAAATTGTACTTTGTATCTTTGTTATATAAGTATTATTACCTGTTCTTAATTAATAATAATGACTAATAATAGATAATATCAAGTGCTATTTATGTGTCAAGATCAAATCTATAAATTTTCAAAATACTAGACTAATATATATCAATTCAGGATTGAAGTGTAATTTTATTTTTCTCAACTTCTATTGCATTGTATTGTCAAGTTTCTGGCCTTTAGACTACACTGACTTGTCACCTGTAGCTGAGTCCACTTTTCTGTCAATCTTTCAACCAATATTCAGCTCTCCTAGCTTCTTGACATCGCCATTCTGAACAAACACCTTTGCTACTGTCATACTCAAATGATTCATTAGTAAGGTCAAAAGATGATAACTTCTGTGTGATTAATTTTAGAATGACTTAAGTAGTTAGGGTTTTAGAAATTTTAGTTAAGATGACAGATATGCATATTGGCTATATGGTTGCATAGCTTTCTAGTCCTGAGCTCAGATTTTCACCCTAAAATGGGACTAAGAGTAATGATTTTATAGGACAAATGTGAGAAATAAAATATTTTACATATAAAGTTGTTGATAGAATCATAAAATAAATCTTAATATGGTTTACAATTATAATAGGTATTGCTTCTCTTTTAGTGGGAGATATTAAACTTTATTGAATTCTATTTTATATTTAATATTCTTTGCCTCACAAGTGAAGACAACTGTACAAAGGGGATTTAAAAAACACAAACTTCTGTTTGAGAATTTTATCTAACAAAAGAAAGATGCCTTGACCAATTTTAAAATACCAGAAAAAATGCATGTAGAGAAAAGTTCATTTACATGGCAGAATATTTAAAATGTTGCTGTGATCTGAAGAAAAGAGGAACATGAGGATAATTAAAATAGAGTTTAAAATCAATTAGTGGATTGCTTGATTTGCTTCAGGGTCACTGCCAGAGGAAACTAACTTTTAAATTAAAATTGAATGTGGTAATAATTAACACTGGTAACTAAAATGAAAACATATTTAATAAAGTAATCAAGTAGATACCCTAAAGGCCATACCTTTATGTTATATACTTTAGTGTATTTGAATAACTCGGTGCCATTAGAATGGCCAAAATGTCTTTTGTTTTTTTAATGTCCATATTTCTTAATTTCTAATTTTCCTCAATCAGTTAACCTATAATAAAGGGTTTCTAGATGCAAAAGTCATTCAGTGAGTAACTCTTATGAGAGGCACTGAAATGTATGAGCCTACTATGTAGAAATAGAAATGTAAACATGTAACAATGTAAACTATGCACAAGTACAGAAATCTAGAAAAAAGGCAATTTGCTTGTCTGCATCACAATGAGGGTTAAAAATCAATAAGTTCCAGAGAAGTTCCAAGGAGGGTATATGCCTGAGAAAATCCTGGAGAAAACAACAACAAACAAAATAAAAGAACAACAACAACCAACAGAATTAGAATATGTGTAAAAGCATAAATAGGATTTCGAGCTCTTTCAAATATTTTTTAACTGTTCTAACAATAACTACTCTTGCCTCCCTATTTGTGTATAAGAAGCATTTCAGAGTTTCCTGAAAGCAGAATTATGTCAAAGGATAAAGGATGGATAGTCATAGATTTTAGACTTTTTTGATATATCTTCTGAACAGTTGTCAAGAATTCAGGCATGCCAGTATCCTTCCTTGTCCTCTCAATAATTTTTCCTCAGAATATTTATTTATAGAATACAGATCTATTTGTTACTTAATATAAGAAAGACTGATGACATATTTGAAATATACCCATGTCTCAGTTATCATGATTAGAAAATGGAACTTCCTTGGCTCACAAGTGAACAGGATAGTGTAAAGTATGGAAAATGGACTACACATGCTCACTCCCTATTTCCTTCATTGCTGACAATATACAGTTTGCAATGCTGTCATGTTTTCTAGTCATTCATGTTGAATTGCCTGAGCCAGACACAAATCACATCCTTCTTCTTTTTTCTGGGATCCAGATGATGTTTACAAGACAGAAAATGTGTGCTGGGCTCTCTACAATTTGACAACATCTGTATTTGCATATAGACATAAAAATATAAAACTTCACATGTGGTTTATTAGTTTTATACTATATTGTAAACCCTTGGAGGTCAAAATATTTCTGCCTAGGCAATGTATTCACAGATCATTATCAGTTTAGACAAAGAACAAACTAAAATCTAACTAGCCACTGGACTAAACCCTGGAAATGTACTTACTCTGCTCCTGTAAGTCTGGTACTCAGCATGTGAAAATGAAAACAGTTAGTGGAAACAGTGTTTGTTATGCTAAATTAAACTTCTTGAGAGCTCTGAGAATTAAAATGATTTAAGTTCCATTTAAAATCCAAGGTAGGGTATGTAGCCTGTTAAATAGCTCCAAACTCTATATGATCAATTCATTTCATGAGAGCTCAGTCTTAGACATGGGTATCGTTTCAAATTTCCCACAAAGTATAAATGAAGATTTGATTGCATATGGACAACACATTTGTTTCAATAGAAAAATTAATCTTATGTCATGAAAGAAGCTGATTAATGATGCTGTCACTCTATATGCTAGGAAAGCCAGCATTGCATTAAAAACTAGCATTTAATTAACCATTTTAGTTTTCATGAAAATTTTCAGGAAATTAACTGACAGTAGAAACTAATGGGTCACTGTCTAATAGACTACATTCACAGTAATATTGGGGAAGATTGCAGAATGCTGTTTAATTAAAACAATTGATACTGACTTCATATTGTCATTTAAACACATAAAATAATGTATAAATCAAGTGTGTGCTTTCTAGTAAGTAATAACGAATTAATTGCTCTATTATTAAAGACTTTAATGATAATCAAAGATCAATTTTCTTTTTTAACCATAATTTTAAAGTAGTTATTCTAAATTTAATAATGAAGAAGTGTGTTGTGATTTAATAACATGTTGCCTCTCTTATAAGATGAAAAATTATGTGTTAAAACCTTAATATTTTTAATGGAAAAGAAGCATAATTTTGATAGCAACATGATGATCTTACAATTCAATAACACTTGTTTTAAGTATATTCTTTTAAATTTATTTGAATTATATATATACACACACACACATATTAAATTTAAAGACCATATCTCTGTTGTATCATGTCTTTTTTGAGACATCAAGTCACAATATAACCACTCTCATTTTACTAATATAAACCTGCTGAGATACAGGAATGAGAATAGCTTATTGATAGCATATTCTCAGTTAAGCTACAAAGAAATTCTTGGTTCTGTGGCTCATAATTAAAAACATCCCATTCTGAAAATAACACAAATAAAGTTGCTTCTATTTTAATATTATGTATTAAACCTCTTGGTTTCTTAAAATAATGATAATTAATACTGTGATCTGTCTTGTGTATCCAATTTGAACTGGTCCTCAATCTCAAAAAGAAAACTTTTGGAAAAAAGTGTTACTAATATTAATCATAATCTACACAGCAAAATATTGTGTATACTCTACCTCAGTAAACAATTTAATAAGTGAAAAATAGAGAATGGGAAGCAAATCCTCAGTAGAATTAAAAGCAATTCATGTGTAATGAATGATGCAAAGAGAAATTATCCCTGGCAAATGCCACAATTCTTAGTCAAGTATCACTAATGTATGATAAAATTGCTTACAATTCTATTGTAACAATAGATAAGTTTTTGTGATTTCAATGGACCCTCCAAGAAAGTGTACAATAATCACAGAAGAGAAATATAAACATTTGTGATATTTCTTTTTAAAATATTTTTAATTGAAATCAAATTGTACAAATTACCCCTTTCATCCCTCCAGCCCTTCCCAGCCATCCTGTTTCAAAACCCTTCCATATTCCTCCCACTCTTAATTTCATAACCCTCCTTTCTTTGCTTATTGATGTTATATATATATATATAATATGTGTATGCATAATTATATATAAATACAACTTGTAAAACTTTTGGCATTTGTGAGTATGTGATTTCAATAAGAGGGATTATCCCTGCGAGAGGCTAAATCTCATTCTCCCAGATTTCGTTAGTTGCCTGCAGTTCTTTGTCTAGGGGATGGACCCACAAAATTTTTCTCCCTTTCAGATTAATATATCCATAGCTATTGCCATTTTTTGTTTTGTTTATATGACCATCAATAGGGTTCATTCAACAGGACAGAAATCATGCCTGGTACTGGAAACCAGGCTAACCTCCTCTGGCTAGTGAAGTCATGAACTTTAGAAAAGAATCTACTACCTCACTTTGCTAGACCAGCATTAATTCCTTACTACATTCTAAATCTTATTCTTATACCCACAGGTGAGTTTAGCCACCATGCCTCATCAAAGAAGCCTCTCTTTACAGCAAGTGGAGAGTGTCACAGAAAAACACAACTGGACAAAATGCAGAAGTCACTAGATCATGGGAATATATGCCTCAATAAATGTGTCTGCATTGTGACTCCTGAATCTAAGGCTTGGGGAACATTATGAAAGAGAGGGTAGGAGAACTATAATAGCCAGAATACCAAGAAGTCTGCTGTGAAACAGTTTCTCTTAGGATTAGCTGCATTAACAAAATGAGAAATAGAAAATTGGCATTGCACAAACCTGACAGATACTATTTCAGGCAAATACTAAAGATTAACTAGACCAAAACTAGAAATAACAGATGCATTAAAAAATTAAAAATTGAATATACATTATTTCTGAGATTTCAAAATAAGTGGACAAACTGGATTCCATCTCTAGGAACCATTATACAAAATGAAAATGACTAGCATTTTATTCTTTTAATTTGTTGAGGTCATGAAATGAGAAATGGTTGAGGATTAGCTTAGATTTAAGGAGAGTAAAGAGATATGATGATTAATAGAAATTGTAATACAGATGATTCTAGAATACATAAAGAAACTTAGAGGGAAATTAGAAAACTTGAATAACATATTTTGGTTACAGTACTATATAAACGTTCACATCTTGACTTTTACTGCTCTAATGTCACAGATGATGTTAGGTTTTAGAGGATATAATAATAGTTGTGTGCAATTTTTGTGTAATAATCCCAGGATTATTCTAAAATCAGAATTGGCAAAAACAACAACTCATATTTGTTCTATTATACATTTATTGCCACTTTAAAATACTAGTTTTACATATATATAAATGAATGATTATATAAATATTACCTACTAAGTTTATTTGGTATTGCTCTTATGTATATGTTCTTAGAGCAAATTACTTAGTATTAGACAACCAATTATAGTGGTCTCTAATATCTCTATAGAATTGTAACCAAAGCATAGAAATGATAATAATAATTTATTGATTATGTGCATGTGTTATACTTAATGCAATATATACTTGAAATAAGTTTTAAGTTTAGTTTTAAGAATCATAAAATTCAAGTGACATTGTTGTTCATATTTTATAGGCAAGTTAATCAAGACTGAGTGATTATAAATCATTGATCTAGAGATCACATCTAGTAATGTCTCCCTGAATGTATGAATTAATTTCTGACTGTAATTATTTTCCTTGAGTTTCAATAATCCCAAAGTAACTACAATGACTCTAAGTGAATGAATAATAACCAAAAAGAAAAAGAAAACCATAGACTATTTTATATTTCCATTTTCTGTTACATAAAATATTATAATACTTGAAACCTCTAAACATTGTAAATTAATAAGAACCAATAACTAAATACTGAATACTTCTTAACTTTGTATCAAGACATAGTGTCTTCTAGAGTCTAGAATCAGAGTATAAATAGTTGGATAGTCCAATATGTCATTAATCAAAATAATAAAATTTCAACAAAACACATTTCACTAGATTGGAGTAGTGAGTTATTTATTCTGTGATCTTTCTTTCATTTGTATGAAAATTAGGTTTCAGGCTGGTTAAATTTGGACTATCAATAGGTAGTCAACTCAAACTACATGTAAGGAGGACATTGAAGAAAAACATGTTTGATAAATGTTACTGGAAATAATTTTTTCATGGTTAGAAGAATGGCAAACATTCTTAGAAAGCCATGTCTTTAAAGAAAAAAAAATATCATGAAAGAATAAAGGACGAAACAAGTAGAAACATTCCTGTAGATAAAAACCAGAAATTTCACTGGTTTTTTTTTTTCACTGGGAAGGGAGATCCTGTACTGTTTTTGCAGTTTGGCAGCTGTCAACATCTCAAAATATCATCTCACCCAAACTGTTGAAAGAAAAGAACCCTTTGATTTCCCCCTTGAGATGCTGAGACTGAAAATGAAATCTTTGTAGTCTCAGATCTATCTCAGACAATATCCCTTCTTTATTTTCTAGTTGGCAGAAACATGTAATTCCTAAGAACGTAATTAAATGAGTCTTATCATTTTAACTTGATTTCAAAAGGAAAAGGGGGGGGGTAAACTAAATCTCCGACATGTTTTTCTCTTTATTACCAATCTTAAGACACTCAACAGTGTATTTCTTGCATCATTAATAATGTAAATTAGTTTTTGTTTGTGTCTCACATAAGGCTATAATTAGAAGTAAATATTTAATGTCCAGATCAGAAAATCAAATCTAACTCCCAGAAATTGTGTTCTCTAAATACAGGACATTAATGTGAGAAAGACTGTGTAAACAGAAATTTTTGTTTAACTTTTCTTCATTTTTCTTCACTACCAGTAGTTTAAACTGTAATTATTTATTAAATACAAGTGTTTTTTATATTCTTTCTCCTTCAATCTTTAGGGATATAAGCAGCATTAAGTATTATACATTTAATGTTATAAACTATAATTGGATATTCATGTAAACATTGCATCTGTGTTTTCAATTGAATATTATCTGAATACCTAAGTGTATTGACATTAATTTCTAATTTTTTAGTTTAAAATATTTATTGATCTTTTGAATATGTAAAATTATTTGTTTTTAAACAGAAATCCTTACATGTGATAGTTTTATTTTAGTAGCTGGATAGGAATTGTCTATAGAAAGTAATTATTTATCCCTTAATCATTATTGCTTGATGGAATTTTCCATATTATTCCAAATTCAGTTTCTGTTTCTTTCTTCCTTTTGTCAACTACCACCTTGGGAATACAATTCAGGGTCTTCCACATGTTAAGCATATGTTCTACTTCTACCAGATTCCTGTTTACTTTTCACTAAGAATGATATGTAAATATAGAATAGGAACTCTCAAGGGAATTTATCACTTTAAATAAGGATTAATATCAAACCTCTAGTAATTATGGAGATTAAAAATATGCTAAATACACAATTAGCTTTTAATTGTCTACTGAGTAGAACTTTATTCCAGTGTTTGAAAAATTGAAAAGAAAAAGTGATGTTGTGTGGCAATCTGATAATGAAAGCAGTGATAATATCTTCGCTTATTCTTTTAATGATGATCTACTATATCTTTGCTGTGACAAATTTGGGAGTGCTATTACCTCTTCAGGATACTAATTTCAAAAATGTAGGATATATTGTTGAATTTGATTACCAGGAATTCCATACTTTATATTATTGACACTCCTCATACATTGTAATAACTGTACATCAGTTATATCTATAATCAGTAGTAGAGAAATCTCCATTTCATCACAGACATGTTAATTCTTGTCATGTTATAAAAACAATTTTATTATATATGAGCTAATACCACACTGTGAAATATAGACAAACTAGAATGCCATTTCTTTTTTTTCAAAACAGAATAATTCTTTCATATCAGACAACACAAATGAACTTGGAAGAAATGAGCCAAGGAGAAATAAAGCAGGAACAGACAGGGAAACACCACATGAGCACATTTTTAAATAAAGAATCAATACATTTAGAACTCATAAAACAGAAGAGCATAATAACAGTTACTAGAGACTTGAAAAAACGGCTGGATCGGACTGTCTGGATATGGAGCCTGATATAGCTGTCTCCTGAGAGGCTCTGCCAGAGTCTAACAAATACACAGGTGGATGCTCACAGCTAACCACTGGTCTGAGCACATGGTCCCCATGGAGGAGTTTGAGAAAGGCCTGAAGGAGCTGAAGGGCTTTGCAACCCCATAGGAAGAACAAATATATCAACCAACCAGAACCCCAGAGCTTCCAGGGACTAAACCACCAACCAAAGAGTACACATGGAAGGATCCATGGCTCTAGCTGCATATAGAGCAGAGGATGGCCTTGTTGGGCATCAGTGGGAGGAGAGGACCTTGGTCCTGTGAAGGCTCAATGCCCTAGTGTAAGGGAATGCCAGGACAGGGAAGCAGGAGTGTGGGGTGGAGAAACACCCTCATAGAAGCAGGGGTAGGAAGGATGGGATAGGAGAATTCCTGGGGGGGAGATCTGGAAAGGGCTAACATTTGAAATGTAAATTAAGTATCTAATAAAAAAAAGATTTAAAAGATTCAGTTAGAAGAAATAAGGATTGGTTATCAATTGCACATAATTTCTTTTTATACAGATTTAGTGTTCATAGCCAACCTGAAATAGGGCAGTAGGTTAAGTAAGTTGTGGAGAAACAATCAGTAGGAACGTCTGAGACCTAAGGTTTACTAAAACTTAGAGGAAACCTATCAAGGGAGAAACACAAGCTTAGAAATAAAAGGAATTACATAAGAAGCACATATGAAACCAACAATAAGGTTGTTTTGACAGTTGAAGGACAACAGACTCCAGTTCTATTAATAACACTTATTTTCTCTAGCATATATATGCCCAAAGTTCAAACAATGCTTATCCTTTCTACTGCACTCCTCAACAGATATAGTAGTATGTGGCTGGGGCAAGACTGCTTTTCCTTTTCATAGAACTACTTCCTAGCTCTGTCTGTCCCTAGGGGAGGAACTTTATAGTTTATACTACAGAGCTTGTTAGTTTAGGCAGAGATCAGATTCTATTCAGAGATAGAACTTTCTTTTCCAATTTCCAGTAAGTTGGAAGAATGCTAACCTCTGTACAAATTCTAGTTTTGGATTGACTAGTCTTCTTTCAATTACATCTTTCCACTGGCTAGGTCTTGGGATGAGAAATGTTGCCTTCACAGACATAATATTTGATATTCTACTTTCCCCAGATCAAGATGAGTTCATGTACATATCTTTGTGCACACACACACATACATGCATTGATCAAATAAGATGAATAGTTTAATAAATTTTGTATTAAAGGATTAGTAATAAAATTAAGATGACTCAAACTATTTTCTCCTGTGATTTTTATTTTTATGTGTATGAATATTTTATCTGAATGTTTGCTGTGCATACATGGTGCCAGGTGGGCAGAAGAGGGCATCAGATTTCCTGAAACTGGATTACGATGTTTGTGAACCACCATGTGAATGATGGCAATAAACTCAGGTCCTCTGTAACAAAGCCAAGTCTCTTAGTCCCTGGACAGCTCCTTGTCTCTCGATTTATATTTCATTTTCTGTATTGCTTTTCAAATGATAATATTATGAAAAATGTACTTATGCCATATATCTGCAGAATTTTAAATAAACATTAGTCTATGTATCAAAGGTGTATCATGAAAATTGGACAAGTGCAATGTTTTCTAACATTTAACCTAAGGTATCAAGATCAACTTCTTATGGTTTAGACTGGCAAATATGCCTTGTAGGTTATTAGTGCAATTATTGGGTTGCATTTGTTTAGAAAGAATATAGAGGCTCACTGTAGAAACACAAAATGACTTTACATTTGACTCATTGTGGAATTTGAGGTAGTTTTATAAGGGATCATTTATTCCTATTTGAATGGGTGGCAAAGTCCTGTCTGTCTCCCACTTCTGCTTATCACTTTCAGCTGCTTTGAACTCGTAAATCATTTATGTATTTCAGAAACGTGTTGGGAACTACCATATAAGTTCCAGACCAAAGGGTCAGAACAAGGAAACAACTAATTAACAAAGGTTCCCTTATATCACAATTATTTAAAATTAAATAGCTGAAGTACCAATTGAATGCAAAATCAGAATTACATTTGACTTCTCTAGCAATGCAAAGAAGATATTCTTCTAGATAAAGAGCTTTACATTTTAATATTTCTATATACTTGTAAATATTAAACATACTAAAAATGAAGGGTCTTGGAATGAATAGTATAAAAGGTGACAAAAGAATTGGAATTCTTTTTTTTTTTTTTTCCTGAGACAGGGTTTCTCTGTGTAGCCCTGCTGTCCTGGAACTCACTCTGTAGACAGGCTGGCCTTGAACTCTGAAATCTGCCTGCCTCTACCTCCCATGCTGGCATTAAAGGCATGTGCCACTGCCTGGCAGGAATTGGAATTATTATCCCTCAAAATATTTTCTTTCCTTCATATTCACTCAAATGGACCTATTCCTTTCTGCTTGATCACAATTTGTTAATCTGATAAAGGATTTATATATGAATATGAATTTGTAGTACTGGCTTAATTTACCTGTTAGGATGTTTTTCCAGGCCATTTAAAGGATTCCTTTTCTTTACTAAGTAACAGTGAAAATATCCCATAAGAACTATAGGTAGCAGTCTAACGGGGAAAAAAAAAACTTGTCTCTTATGCTAAAATAAGCTAATAGGAGTTTCTTGACTTTTTTGTTTCCGTGTGTGTGTTTTATACACCTGTGTTCATAAGCACATGCATGAGCATATATGTGTAGAATTAAGGATGTTGTCAAGAACTATCCTATATATGTCTTCTACTTTATTCCTTAAGTCAGGTTCTTTCAGTTAAACCCAGATTTTGTTGATATGCTTAGTCTTGTAGCTACTTTGCTGTGGGGATCCCCTGTGTCCACCTTCAAAGTTAGAATAGAGAGTTTTCAACTTCTGATATTTACCTGGTTTTGAGGAGACTCAGTATAACCGTAAGTCAGTCATCTTCCAGCTCTGAGTTCATCAACCTAGGATGTAGAGCCCACCTACTCTGCTCACATATAGACTCAGTTGAGGCATTTCAAAAGATCTTTGTTATCTCATCTGATGCCTAGCAATCCTCTGGAAGAAAAGCCAGATTTATATAGTAAGTGGGAGAATACAAAACAGAAAACTCTAATCTTTGACTCCTTTCATGTTCTTTTTACTATAACAGTGGTCTTAACATACATTTTTGTTCATTGTTCAAATAAAATGTTTTAAGTAATTCAAAGTAAATAAGAGATGAGCAGATTATATTTGTTTTAAGATGATTTGAAGACTTAGAAACATGACTTATCTTTTCTCTCTGTTCTTTTCACAGCTTTAAGGATCTTCCTCAAAACATGTCATCTATGACATACCATACAGAGTGCTCTGCTGCTGCGGTATAACACACCATTTCTAAATGTTGACCTACCTATTTAATAATCAATTAGAAGGTCTCATTTAACTTATTTAATTCATTAATAATCACTATACTTCAAAGTAATTCATTGAGATTGTTTATAGCTTTTAATAATTAAAGGTTAAAGAACTATTTTATGTAAAATATAGCATCATTGGCCAATGTGTTCAGATATTTAATAAGAAATTCAAAGGTGATGTATAAATAAATAGTAAATAGTTAAAAAATTGTAAAATTATTTCATGATTGTCATTAAAATATCATATTACTACAATTAAAGTATTAATTAATTTGTATAATTTGTATGTGTGAAGAATAAAAAAAAATTAAACCATGTTTTGGTGAAAAAACTCTTAAAAATGTGTAAAAGAATTTATTTAAAAGGGAATAGTAACAGCAATAATCAAGTGCACTACCCTCTTGCTTCTGCTTAAAGCCTGACTCACTACTTCCAGTACTTGCAAGCTTTTTTCAGAAGACAAGGTTCTGTGATACTCAGGTCAATAAAATAAAGCTGGTTGATAGACCTTCATAACTGACATGCTAGATTTCAACACATTAACACAATTAGAAAGTATACAATGCAACTTACAATAAAACTGTAGAGAACAAAAGTATTTTTTTTAACTTGACAATTAAAAGAGCGTTAAAACATGTACTAACACTTATTGTAATCCAGATCCAGTCCCAAATTTATCTCTTGCTAATATAACATCATAGAGAACTGCAGCTAATTTCCAAATATGTCTTTGAAAATGTCCAGAACAGCCTTCCAAATGTTCCAATATTGGTTTGATTTCTAGACCAGTACATGTTTGGTCCGAAAATTGGTCACATTTAAGAAAATACAAGAGTCATTATAACTTCTCTTTTGATTCTCTGTTCTACAGGTCTAAAACTTGAGGCAAGTAGCTTGTCCCATCAGGGGTATAGGTAAACAATAGTGGGTCAGGAACTTATGTCAATATAGCTTCCAGTCACCACTGTCAGGGCACTTAGCAAGCTCACAGGTCAGCTCATTCTTTGTCTCAGCATCAGCATGTCTCACTCATAGACCTGGCAGCCACCATGTTCCTTCAGCATCCTGCAGAAAAAACATAACATGCCCTCTTCCCATATTAAATACCTGATCGGATCATGTCATATGCCAGTAGTAGATACTTCCCTTTCCCTATGTATAAGTATGCTAGTTGTAGAGTGCCATAACATTTAGCAGAAAGTTCCTGGCATCCAATTTTAAAAAAAATTAAAGAGAACATGATTTAAATAAATTTGTGGTACATGGGGATATGCCTCCCTTTTTTATTTTATGAATATATTGTTACAGTTTCATGGGCCCCTTCCACAGTCCCTTGTCCTTGACAATTTTAAGGAATCCCAATAATATGGGTACTATTAAATTACTGCCAAAAAGTCTCAAATGCTCAAACAGTTCCATTATCTGTTTTTTTTTTTAAATTGGATACTTTATTTATCTACATTTCAAATGTTACCCTTTCCCTCCCCTCTAGAAACCTTGTCCCATTCCTCCTCCTATTTCTATGAGGGTAACCCCCTTCATCCACAAAGTCCCCCTCCCCAACCTCAAATTCCCCCTCACTGGGCATCTAGTCTTCACAGGTTGAAGGGCCTCTCTCCCACTGATGCTTGACAAGACCTTCCTCCACTACATATACAGCTAGAGCCATGGGTGCCTCCATGTATGTTCCAGGCTAGATGTTTTGACCCTGGCAGCTCTGGATGTTTGGTATTGTAGCTCTCCCCATGGGGCTGCAAGCCCCTTCAACTCGTTCAGTCTTCTCTCATTCTCCTTCATTGTGGACCCACCCCATGAAGCACCACTGCTTCTGCAATTGCTTTGAAACAAGAAGTTAAGACAGATACTTTTGTTAATCATTTAGCAAAAAAAAATGTTACTAATGTGCTGAATATACAAGAAGATTTAGATAGGCATTTGGAAAAATGGTTTGATACACTTTATTCAATTCGAATTATTGGAAGGAGGTTCAGAGTTTAAGAGTAAGGAGCCATCTCAAGGGTCATGCCAAATACCACTGGATTTGTGTTAGTTCTAAAATTTACAGTAGTAGTCATTATAATGAGGAAAAAGGTTAAAGACACTTGCAGTGTATTTGGCATGATTCTAACATCTCTTTGGATGTTTTAACTTTGCAGAGTGAGATTATGAATTTAAAGAATGCTGCTCTGCTGAGCATTGATGTGGCAGATACTGCTGATTAAATTACCCATGGCCTGAGGTCAATATTTCTATTTTGTTCAAGCTTCACGAATTGCATACATAGCTTGATCATGCTAGGCCTTTTTGTCCTGGGAATACTTTTATTCCTGCCCATCATGTTAAATCTTTTCTTTAACAACATCAACATGTTGGCAGCCAAAGCACATGGCTTGGAACTGAAAATGGACCCCCAGACAGAGTTATTAATTTAATAGGCTGGCAATCCAAGGACTGGTAAGATTCTGCACAGAGATTCACCAATCTAAGAGAGGAGTGCATTGCTTTTGATAATGCATATTCCATAATGGGTAAGGAAGGCATTCTTGGCAGAATGACCTAAGACAGGCTCAGTCTTGCTTTTGAAATAAAAAAATAGGGAGAAGTGGGGAGCTTTTGGGGGCTGCTTGACAAGAATCTCACATGGGCCAAGGACACAGAAGTGGGCTTCTTGGCAGGAATATGACATTGGCCAAGGATGAGGAAGTGGGCAGGAATCTGATATTAGGCTAGAAAAAAGAAGTAATATCAGGCAGAAATCTAAATCTTAGGCTAGAACAAAGAAGTAATTTCAGTCAGGAATCTAAATTTTAAGCTAGAACAAGGAAGTAGGCTTCAGACATGAAAATTATTTTGTGCTAGGACAGAGAAGTAGGCTCTTACATTTTGGTCATCCTGATAAGCCCTTAGAAACAGTGATCAAGGGAATGTTCACAGAACTTTTTTTATTGTCTTGCTTGTTCATTGTCATTGCTAGTCCCTTAACCTAGAACTGACCTTAATACTTGCATGTAATTAAAATGGTATAAAAGCAAAAAGGAGGAGGGGGTATGGGATAGGGGGTTTTTAGGGAGGGGAAATGGGGAAAGGTGATTGCATCTGAAATGTAAATAAATAAAATATCCAATAAAAAAGAAAAGGGAATAATGTCTAAATTCAGAAACTTTTAGAAGTTAATTTTGAAATGTAAATTTAAACATGTTAAGTCTAAATAGTAAATAGAAAACAAAGATATAAGAAGACTACCAAAGTACAGTATGTTTTAGTGAGCTAGGATAAACAGAAAAGGAGATGTCTTTTGATGCAAGGGGGGTAGTGTATTCAAAGTAACATCTTTTTCCTTAAGGAACATGATTTGACTATTTTAAGAGAGAAAAATCAAGATAAAACCAAATGTAAGACTATAAAGTTGCATAATATCTGATTTGATCATGAGTTTTGGAAGAAAAATTTTAAATAAGCTTATATACATAATTTAATAGGTTACTTAAAGTACTTCTTAAGGTAGACATTTAATGTACTAATGCAACAAAGGAAGTAGTAGAAGGTTTTGTTTGTTGTTGTTGTTGATTTTGTTTGTTTGTCTTGATCTTAGTAATGTTCATAAATTCCAGACTTTAAGAAATGTGTTTTCTCTAGATAAATATGTGTGGTTTTGGAAAATCTAGTTAAGCATTTGATAAGTTAAGCATCAAATATGTTTTTAAAATAAGTATCTGAACCTTCATAGAGTTAAATTTTTTGTTTGTTTTTTAATCTATTTGTTTTGAAGCCTTCTGAACAGAACTCTATGAATTTGTTTTTATAAACAGTGTTTGATCAGAACTATTATAAATGATTAAATTATGTTGGCTGTTGTTTGTGTCTATGACTAGAGATACACAGATCAGCATGCCTGAGTAATGTCTAAGCCTTGTGAAAACTTTAAAGAGTTAAAGATAGATGTATTTAATACATACAAAGTAAACAGTAAATGGTATCTTTTATGTAATATATATTGTATGTGTTCTTTAAATATAAAGAGAGGTCAGTAAAATATTTGATATTTCTGCTTCTTTTATTTGGTAATAATTAAATGTGAGTATTATGCCATTTAGACAGATTTTCACTTGTTTAAAAATCAATATTATTATTCTATGTATATTTCTTTATGGCAAAGCCAAACAATTACAACTATCCTTATGAACTGTGGGGTTTAAATTTTGATTGAAAATTAAAATCTAACTTAATGTATAAGTGCCATGAGTATACAAACCCCAAAACAGAAATGAATACTTTTTTGTCTTTTCACATTATCAGAAATTCCAAATGTTTATTGTTTTCAGTGACAGTAGTTTTTTATGTATTCCATCTATGCTGGTAGCCACGGACAATGCAAATTATTTTACTCCATTCTTAAAGAACTGATATTAACTCTCATATCATGCATCACTCACATACACAATATGTATGCATATATACATACACATATACTTATAGACATATGCATATTTATATGTATATAAACATGGGTGTGTGTATGAGTGTGTGTGCATCTGTGACTAACAGAATGAATGTAAGTTATAGAGCCTGATCAAGCTTCAAGAGGTTTAAAATGTGGCCTGAAAAGCTGTATTAATATGATTATGAACCAGACAAGTGCAAGGAGGGAGCAAAGTAGGATTCATGAGAAACCTTCCAAATTCAGCTGTCAGGTGAAAGGCCACACTGGTCTAGAGCAGGAAATGGCAGGTCTGGTCAAAGTTCTGAAAGCAAATAGGTAGGAAAGGAACATGGATCAGACAGTTGAATAGGCTGCTTCAACAATAGAGGACATGGCTGAATTAAAGCTCCAAGTACAATCCAGTAGTTCTTGATTCCTGATTTACAAACAAACAAACATCACACGAATACTTCATTATGTTAATTTTTGACTACTATATGGGGCACTGGTGAGGAAGTTGCAAAATTTCCTTGGTCTAGCTCTTCGACCTGGTTCCCTTCTATGCTTTTAATATACCTATGAACCCCTGAGATCCCAATTCAGTACCATAAGTCAGAGTGCTTCCCGTTTCACTTTGAAAAATAACTGATTTATCATTCTGTGCTGGGTAGGTGGTACCTAAGAGAGGGTACATTTTCAGGATTCACCCAAGAGCTGCAGATATCCTCTCTTGAAGTCGGATTAAAAGTTCCTTGTAAAATGGAGTTGATTACAAAAACAAAAACACAAAACACTATTTCTTGTGTGACAGACTTTTCAAGGAGACACATAATAGAAATCTACTTTCCCCCAAAGAGTTCATGCCAGATCAAAGTAAGTATTGCACCAAGACCAATTAGTTGAACCAATGATTTTTAAAAACAAAACAAAACTAGAGTTCCTAAAAGGAGTATTGGTGAGTAGTTCCTTACAAGAAGCAAGGCTATATCAATAAAAAGCACCTCTATCACCAGAATGTCATCCAAGCATGGATGATGACTCCAGAAAATCCTAAAACCTTAGAATAGTGCATACTCAACCTCAGAGATTTGTATACAGGTTATAGGCAGTTCATTCATTCATACATATTTATATATTTTATTTTGGCTGGTCAGAGATTTTGTTTCCAGGAACTGTTCATTCCTTTTTAACTTTTCATTTTCCTTCCCTTCCTTTCTGTTTTCTCCCTTCCCCTCCCTTCTTTCCTCCTTTCCCCTTCCTACCCCTCTTTGTCTTTTAAATGCTGGGCAGGGGCTCCAGAGAATCTTCCAAGTTCTTCCCAATCCTTTTCTCCTGCCTCTCCTTCATTCTCCACCCTTTTCCTCCTTTCTCCTCCCTTCTATTCCCCTCCCCTCTTCTCTCCTGCCCATTCCTCTCCGCTCCCCTCCTCTCTCTCTTTTAACTGCTAGGCAGGCCCCTGGAGAATCTTCTAAGTTCCTGGTCATTTGACCCTTTGTTTACCTTCTGAGGTCCAAGAGCCACTCTCCTATTTTGAAGTAAATGTTACTATTTGAAAGGAAAAGTGCAATTAGGAGAAAACTGTCAACACAGCACTGCTTTAGAAAATAGGAAGTAACAGAAAGTAACCTGGTTTCAATAGTAAACAACTTTGTGCAAATGTAATACTAATTGTTACTTTCTTGTATATTAAGAATTTTTGGAGAAAAAAATGAGTGCCTCAATTATATACACAATCAGTGTTAAACCATGAAAATATTTTGTCATTTCTTCTATAAATAAAGGAAATTATGACGACTTTTACCCATTATGTTTCACTTATATATTAGATGTGGTATTATTTGATCAAATATGCCCCTTTCCTACAATTCCTCTTTTTTCCCCATACAACTGACTCCTAAATCCACATGCTCTGTGTCCACATAGTAGCCTGAGTCTACTTGGTGCTATCTGTATATGCATGGATGTAGAATAGTCTACTGGAGCATGGCCAGCTTCTCAGAAGATACCTCTCTGCAAAAAATCAATTCATCCTCCAAAGGAGCCAATAATTCCTCATCCAGGAATAGGAATCCATAAGTAACTTCTTCATAAATACTGGAATTATGTCTGACTTTTAATCAAGCACAGGTTTGATCCATGCAGTAGCAGCCACTGGGAATCTCTTTGTGCAACCTCCCTGTTGGGTTTAGTACATTCTATTTCACAACATATTCTCAATACCTCCTGCTCTTATAAAAATCTGGAAGATATCTAAGAGCAATGGCAATAGTTCATGGTATTTTGGGGTCTATGAGACTCTACCAACCAATAATCCTAAAGAAATAATCTATTTCTGGCACACAGCTTTTTATTTGATTGCTAATTACCTTGTCTTGTCATTGGCCCTTGTTGTAAAGTAACTTCAATTTAAATTATTTTAAATACATGAATTTGTATATAGTCTAGGAAGGTAAAACAATAGTAGATTTCTGTGGGACTGCGTAAGGGTATCCTGGTTCTTGGCTGAGCATGGGCCCGGAACCCGAGACTCCAAGGGAGAAACAGCAGGAGTTCGGCCATGCCCCCAGAACTCAGGGTCCTAACAAGCAGTCTAATCTCCATGGACGTACTTTGTTCAGTCACGAAGGCCATTACAGCCCCTCCCAAAGTGCACAGATAGAGGGTGTAACTACAGGCTTCAGGCCCTAGAGATTTACATACTAATGAAGGTCAGAGGGTGGAGCCAATTAACCATTCCTCCCCAGAACCTCCCCCTTTCTCCCTCCCTACTTAACTCAGGTCTGCCCTGAGTTTGGGGGGGTACATCCAGATCCATCCACCATCCGCCATGACAATAAACCCTTTTGGAACCAAGGACTTCCTCGTATCATTGGGGCCTGCAGCTGTGGCCCGCCGGTTTTTTCCCACAGATTTCCATATGACTAAAAAAAAAAAAAGTGTTATCTATCCTCTATTCACACTATCCTTTAGCCTGTCCTCCTATCCTCCACTTGAATTCACCCTTTTGCTTCATTATTTTCCTCCCATTTCATACCACTTTTGTTTTTATCTTCCTTCTCCTAAGAGCTAATCATTTTTCAATTGCTTACAGAATACCACATTTTAGACTGGTTACTTGTGAGAAACGCTAAACCTCTCACTGAACTTCAGAACTGTTAAGTGTTAACAATATCTTCAGATGATTCATGTGCAAGTAAAATTTCTGAAACTGTTGATTAAATGCTTCCTATACCTGACATTTAGTCGATAAAAGAGGTCAATGAAGTTAGTGGCTCATGGAAAAACAGAAATGAACACTAAGAATAAAAATTTGGAAATGTTATAGAACACACATAATTTTGTTATATTTATATGTGATCAGTCAGCTTAAATTCTGCCTAAATTTATTTTTTACACACTAAATTTGTTTTTATGGTATTTTACAAAATATACTTCTCTAGCTGATTAGATATTATAAAGAGTCATCAGAGATATTTTGTGAGAAACCAAACTAGATCATTTGATCATGTGATACCTAAACTGGCTGAAATTTCATTCATATAGAAACAGATGGCTATTATATTAAAGACAGCTATAATTTTTATTGAGAATTATTATTTAAATACTTTTAATTGATGTAATTTAATGATTTAAAAAATATGGAAAACTGTTGATGAAGCAGTTTGTAAAAGATTCAACTTTCCAAATTAATCTAAACTTTTAATAAGGAGTCCCATTTTCTGTATATCATTTTGTAACTACAAAGTAAAAATAGAAATTATTTTTCTTGTGAATGGAAAGACTCTTATCACCAAGGTGATGTCAGTATAGTTTCGTGATTAGGAAAAAGGATAATTCTAATAGAGTAGAGCTAAAATTTAAAATGTCATTGAAGTAGTAGGCTATGAAAGAAAAAGTTCACAGGTATGGAGTTATGCAAAAGGTAAATGAAGTTGTTTTATATATACCAATGATCAAAATAGTGCCTATGTCATTAGCAACCTCATAATTTGATATGGAATATAGATAAGAAAAATTATCTCAATAAAATTCAATTGCTTTTGAAACTGCATACATATAATTATGTAATGTTTAGATTAAGATAGTTAAGAAAGAAAGGTGTCCACAAGTTTCAACATTTGGAACTTAAGTTTAATAGTTAAAGTGAATACAATTAAAGAGGCAGACAGGTTATTGTAGGCAATGGACATAGTATTGTCCAAGGCTCTTGCATAGAAGTGCATTTCCACAAATTAAAAGAAAGGAAGAAAAGAAAGAAAGAAAGAAAGAAAGAAAGAAAGAAAGAAAGAAAAGAGGAAGGAAGGATACAATGCTCACGGGACACACTAAGATGGAAAAACTGAAGATAAGACTTGGAAAATTGGCCTGAATATTAACACCTTAAAGACCATAATCAATCATAATTTTGAAAATTAATAAACAGTAGGATAATATTGAAAAAGTAAAAGAAAAATAGTAAAATGATTGAAAAGATTTTTTGAATGATACCTTCAAATATTCTTTGCAGGGTCTGGAATACCACAAGATAGTTTCCAGAAGAATTTGAAAAGGATGAAAGATCATTTTTCAAAGTCCTTTGGGAAACCATATAAATGAATAAGTTGAAATTATCACACACCCCCATACACACACTTATGCACACACACTAATTTTTCTCTTTATGTGATTGGATAGGCAAGCTGGCTTCAAACACTTATCACTCTCTTTCTGTCCCATGAATGCTAGAATTATAGGTATACAAGACCCAGACAAGAAATCATTATTATTTCTTTTGTAGTTTTTTTTATTGGGTATTTTTTATATTTAAGATATTATCCCCATTCCCCATTTCCCCCCACCCAGAAACCCTCTATCCCATTCTCCTCCTCCTGCTTCTATGACAATGTGCCCCAAACACCCACCCACCCACTCAACCCTCGAATTCCCCCACACTTGGGCATCCAGCCTTCACTGAAACAAGGACTTCCTCTCCCACCTATGCCCTACAAGGCCATCCTCCCTACATATACAGCTGGAGCCATGGGTCCCTCCCTGTGTACTCCCAGGCTGGTGGTTTAGACCCTAAGAGCTCTGGTTAGTTGGTATTGTTGCTCTCCTCATGGGGTCCCGTACCCTTTCTACTCCTTCAGTCTTCACTCTATCTTCTCTGTTGGGAACCCCATGATCAGTTTAATGGTTAGCTGTGAGCATCTGCCTCTGTATAAGTCAGGCTCTGGCAGACCTCTAAGGAGACAACTATTATCAGGCTCCTGTCAGCTTTCACTTCCTGGCATCCACATCAGTATCGGCCTTTAATGACTGAAAATGGGATGGATACTCAGGTGGAACAGTCTCCAGAAACACTCCATGTGTGTTCTTTTGTGATTGGGTTACCTCACTCAGGATGATATTTTCTAGTTCCATCCATTTGCCTAAGAATTTCATGAATTCATTGTTTTTAATAGCTGAGTAATAGTCCATTGTGTAAATGTACCATATTTTCTGTATCCATTCCTCTGTTGAAGGAAATCTGGGTTCTTTCCAGCTTCTGGATATTATAAATAAGGCTGCTATAAACATAGTGGAGCGTATGTCCTTGTTATATGTTGGAGCATCTTCTGTGTGTATGCCCAGGAGTGATATAGCTGGATCCTCAGGTAATGCTATGTCCAATTTTCTGAGGAACTGCCAGACTGATTGTCAGAGTGTTTGCACCAGTTTGCAATCCTACCAACGATGGAGGAGTGTTCCTCTTTCTCTACATCCTCACTAGCATCTGTTATCAACTGAGATTTTGATCTTAGTCATTCTGACTGGTGTGAGGTGGAATCTCAGGGTTGTTTTAATTTGCATTTCCCTGATGACTAAGAATACTGAAGATTTCTTTAGGTGCTTTTCATTCAATCGAGTTTCCTCAGTTGAGAATTCTTTGTTTAGCTCTGTAGTTAATTTTTTAATAGGGTTATTTGATTGTCTGGAGTCTAATTTCTGGAGTTCTTTGTACATATTGGGTATGAGCACTCTATCAGATAAAGGATTGGTAAAGATCTTTACCCAATTTCTTGGCTGTGATTTTGTATTATTGACAGTGTCCTTTGCCTTACAGAAGCTTTGCAATTTTATAAGATCCCATTTGTCAAGTCTTCATCTTAGAGCATAAGCCATTAGTGTTCTGTTCAGGAACTTTCCCCCTGTGCCCAAGTATTCGAGGTTCTTTCCTATCTTCTCTTCTATTTGTTTCAGTGTATCTGGTTTTATGTGAAAGTCCTTTATCCACTTGGACTTGAGCTTTGTACAAGGAGATAAGAATGGATCAATTTGCATTCTTCTGCATGCTGACCTCCAGTTGAACCAGTACCATTTGTTGAAAATGTTGTCCTTTTTCCACTGGACAGTTTTCGCTCCTTTGTCAAAGATCAATTGACCATAGGTGTGTGGGTTCAAATCTGGGTCTTCAATTCTATTTCATTGATCTTCCTGCCTGTATCTGTACCAATACCATGCAGGGTTTTTTTTTTTTATTTATTTTATTTTATTTTATTTTTTTTTTTTTATCACTATTGGTCTCTAGTACAGCTTGAGGTCAGGGATGGTGATTCCCCCAGAAGCTCTTTTGTTGTTGAGAATAGTTCTCACTATCCTGGGTGTTTTGTTATTCCAAATGAATTTGCAAATTTCTCTATCTCTATGAAGAATTAATTTGGAATTTTGATGGGGATTGCATTGAATCTATTGACTTCTTTCAGCAGGATGGCCACTTATACTATATCACCATGGAATAAGGCTGGTCTTCAATCATAACAAAAAGAATGAAGAGCCCACATACACATGGCAAGTGAACAACGCTCTTCTCAGTGATGACTTGGTCAAGGAAGAAATAAAGAAATAAATTAAAAGCTTTTTAGAATTTAATGAAAATGAAGGCTCATCATACTGAAACTTATGTGACACAATGAAAAGAGTGCTAAGATGAAAACTCATAGCTCTAAGTGCCTACAAAAAGAAACTGGTGAGAGAGCATACACTAGCAAGTGACAGCACAACTGAAAGCTCTAGAACAAAAAGAAGCAAATACACCCAAGAGGAGTAGAAGGCAGGAAATAGTCAAACACAGGGCTCAAATCAACCATGTAGAAACAAAAAGAACTATACAAAGTATCAACAAAACCAGGAGCTGGCTCTGTGAGAAAATCAATAAGATAGATAAACCATTAGCTAGACTAAACAGAAGGCAAAGAGATAGTATCCAAATTAATAAAATCAGAACTGAAAAAGGAGACATAATAACAGAAATTGAGGAAATTCAAAAATCATCAGATCCTACTACAAAAGCCTATACTCAACAAAACTGGAAAATCTGGATGAAATTGACAATTTTTTAGATAGAAACTAGGTACCAAATTTTAAATCATGGGCAGATAAACCATCTAAACAGTCCCATAATACCCAAAAAATAGCAGCAGTCATTAAAAGTCTCCACACCAAAAAAAGCCCAGGTCCAGATGGTTTTAGTGCAGAATTCTATCAGACCTTCAAGGAAGACCTAATACCAGTTCTCTTCAAACTATTCTACAAGATAGAAACAGAAGGAACATTACCCAATTCATTCTATGAAGCCACAATCATGCTCATACCTAAACCTCACAAAAACACAACAAAGAAAGAAAACTTCAGACCAATCTCCCTTATGAATATGGACATAAAAATACTCAATAAAATTCTTGCAAACCAGATCCAAAAACACATCAAACCAATCTTCCATCATTGTCAAGTAGGCTTTATCCAGGAATGCAGGGATGGTTCAATATTGGGAAATCCATAAACATAATCCACTATATAAACAAACTCAAAGAAAAAAACTACATGATCATCTCACTAGATGCTGAAAAAGCATTTGACAAAATTCAACATCCCTTCATAGTAAAAGGTTTGGAAAGATCAGGAATTCAAGGCCCATATTTAAACATGGTAAAAAGAATATACAACAAGCCAGTAGCCAACATCAAACTAAATAAACTTGAAGCAATTCCACTAAAATCAGGGACTAGACAAGGCTGCCCATGCTCTCTCTACCTATTCAATATAGTACTGGAAGTCCTAGCCAGAGCAATTAGACAACCAAAGGATGTCAAAGGAATACAAATAGGAAAGGAAGAAGTCAAAATATCACTATTTGCAGATGATATGATAGTATACTTAAGTGACCCCAAAACTTCCACCAGAGAACTCCTAAACCTGATAAACAACTTCAGCAAAGTGGCTGGATATAAAATCAATTCAAACAAAACAGTATCCTTCCTCTACTCAAAGGACAAATAGTCTGAGAAAGAAAGTAGGGAAATGACACCCTTCTGAATTATATAAATTATATGAATTATATAAAATACCTTGGAATGAATATAATCATGCACATGAAAAATATGTATGACAAGAACTTCAAGTCTCTCAAGAAAGTAATTTTCCATCTCAGAAGATGGAAAGATCTCCCATGCTCATAGATTGGCTGGATTAACATAGAAATCATTATTTTAATAGTAAATTTTGGCTTGTCATTTTAATACAGATTGGATATATAATTAGCACCAAGTTAGTTTTGGTGAATAATAATTAGGTTATTCAGGACAATAAAAATATACATATGTATTTTAAAACATCTTAAATTATTATTTATAGCAGAATATACAATAGGAAGAGAGCCTTAACTCTTTACAGTGGTAAGCCAGAAAATAAATTAGCACTGAACACATTTTCCCTTCTGAAGAATTTTTCATTCCTAATAAACATGATCTTTGCAAACTTAAATTCCAGAATCTTATTAATTATGGAATCTCACAGGAAAACTTCTATCAAAGTAATGGAGCAGCTGAAATAGTTTTTTAAATCTACTTTATCCTGGAAGTTAACATTCTTGGCAGAAATGCCCATTTTGTACTTCTCAGGGTGGTTTAAAAATTTTGTTTGTGTACCATGTGAGTAGATTTATTTGAGAAGTTTGTTGCTAAAATAATTTAAGTATAAATTGGCCCCCTCCTATGCTTTAATACCCTAGATTCATATAATGTAAGTTGGTCAAAAAGAATATATGGCTGTAACTATAGGGAATCTAGAGTAGAAGTATCTTTAAGTGTATGCTAAAACTAACAATAGGTTCTCTCTGGAGAGAAAGCATTTTATACTAAATTTCATAGCTCTATAAACTAGTTTGTAAGAACCATTTAACCTATTCAAAATAATTAGACAGAGGAGCAAGGCAACAAAATAGGAGAAAATCACATCATTCATGTACCGTTCAAACATTTATTTTATGAGACAGATTATAAAATAAACATGCTAGTTTTTGCTTAATGTCCTAAAACCCCACAATGAACAGGATACTATTAAACATGACCTAGATATTTGAAAACATGCCAAGTAGAACTGGCAGGAATGAAACATATTTAAAAATATTTTAGTATTCATTAAAAAATACTGAAGAATTAACTCATTAAATTTTGAAGATAAGCTATAAATTTTCTGAATGCAGTACAGAAAAATAATGAAAGCAAAATATCAGTGCAGATAAAAATACAAACATTTTCTTTCTGAATTTAACTCAAGATCAGTAGTTACCTCAGTTTTCATTCATCATCTTATCACTGTCTGGAATTCTTTCCCCCTGGTTGTTTACACTGATAACTGACCTTTATTAATGTTGATATTGCAGACTACCCATTCCTAGAAAGGATTTCCGTGATGGGTGCTGAATACTATAATTCTCAAACAATCACTTTACCCTTATTTTCATATAATGCCAACTCTGGAGAGCTAAAGCAAAACAAATTGCACATAACAAAGTACTATGTATTTAAAATCTCTCTCTTTTTTAGTCTTTTAGTCTTGGTAATGGAGTTCTACAATTTAATAAAAGTAAAGAAAGAAAGAGAGGAGAGAGAGAGAGAGAGAGAGTAGAGAGAGAGAGAGAGAGAGAGAGAGAGAAAGAAAGAGAAGAAAAGAAAGAAAGAAAAGAAAGAGGAAAGAGAGACATAGAGTCCTCCCTCAGTCACCATATGCTTTGGCAGAGAATATCATGGGCATTTAAATATTAGGAAATAATTATAATGACAAAACTTTTATTTCCAGTGTATGTCACTAATTTTATAGGTATCAAGAGGCAACTGTAATAGTTGCAGCGATTATGGTGCAAGAATGACTTTTGAAAATTCTGGATTTGATAACAATGATGCAATATCTTTTTCCATTGACATTATCTTAATAAAATTTACTTAGATATAGTTTACATACCTGGTAATGTAAGTTTCAAAAGTATCTTATTCACACTATTGTGTTAAAGACACTATTGTGCCTCTGTCTTTTCAGAGAGATATTTTACCACTAAAAAGAATTCTGTACCTGTCAACAGTAAATTCCCATTAATTCTTCTCAGCCCTTAGCAAATACAATTTCTATTTAAAGATTTTCCTACTACAGTTCCAGATCTTGTTTTTATAGAATTTTCTTATCTAATTTGTTTAATAAACATTTTTGGAGGGTGACTTTTAATCTTTTATTTCTGGTGCTGGAGATCAAAACCCAGTGTCCCCTACCCCACCCCCACACACACATGTTATCTAATCAAATGTATTTCTGTGATTTTTATGCTTTTGATAATGTCACTTGCCTCCCACTTATGTCCTATCAAAGTTTCATCGAGATTGTTTTACATGTTTTCTCTTATTTTTAGGTGTATTTAGTGTTTGTTTTCTACACTCCTCAGTTGTACATTTGTTTTAATTTATCTTAGATTTTCAAAGACATGTATTTGATTTTTAGTATTCTTTTTCCTAGGCTTCTAACATTCTTTGAATGTTTTATTGTTTTGATAGTAATAAATTACCTTTATATTTCACTTCATAAGGCATGTTACATTTTCTGTTGTTCTAAAATACCTTGATAAAAATAAGGTCAAGAAGTAAATATCAAATATTACAACTGCGTGGACAGGATCTCGGGCATATGATGAAATTAGCTAGTCTCTGTAAGGGTTGCATATCTCCATACTTCCAGCTTTGCTGATGCCAATTGCAAAGTTCTCTCTTAGGTTGGGTGCACTCCATTCCTGCAGTTTGTCTTGGCAGATGTCTCATGATCCTGGCATCAGCAATCCTCCAAGGTCTGCATTGCAATTTAGCTTCACCATCACTACTTCACACAATGGCCTATTGAGACCTCTTTGAAGGAACTTATCCTAGCCATAATTTCCTGGCAATAGCTCTGCTTTGTAACAATAGAACAGGATTCCTTGATCCCTATAGTCTTATATCCTCCATTCTTTCTTGCACATTCAATACCATATGGATAACAATGCCAAGTTCTGCCAACAATAGTTGATGATCATGGGGAAACATTTTTCTAGGCAGTAGTTGTCAAAGAGCAAGGAATCACATCAGTTTGGACTTTGTCATTTGTCATATATATGTATATATGTATATATGTACATATATATATATATATATATATATTATGCATGTATCATATATACATATGTCATGTTTTTCCTTAAACCGCAGACATTTGGGCAATATATATATGCTATATATACTAAAGGTATATATGTGTGTGTATATATATATATTATATATATATATATATATGTATATATACTTTATATATAAATATATACTTATATATTTTATATATTTATTATATATTATATAATACATTTATATATATTATATATGTATTTTTGAAACTATAATTTAATTACATTTATTTCTTCCCTTTCCTTCCTTCAAACCCTTTAAAATATCCCATTACAATTTTCTTTCCAATTCACAGCTACTTATTCACCAAATGTTATTGCATGCTTATATATATACATATACACACATAGTTATTTTATGCATATGAGTACACTGTAGCTGTCCTCAGACACACCAGAAAAAGGCATCAGATCACATTACAGATGGTTGTGAGCCACCATGTGGTTGCTGCGAATTGAACTCAGGATCTTTGGAAGAGCAGTCAATGCTCCTAACTGCTGAGCCATCTCTCCAGCCCCCCCACACATAGTTCTTTAATATAACCTGTTCAGTCTGTATAATTCTATCTGTATGTACTTTTTCGGGGCTGACAAGTTTGCACTGGACAACCTATTGTTGTGCTCTTTTCTGGGAAAGTCTGTGTCTCCCATTGACAGCTTTACAAATTTGCCTACAATTCTTTGTGTAACGTTGAGGTCTTGTGGGCTTTCTTCTTCCAGTTTGGTATGTGTATTGTTGCCATTTCTCATTTGGGCAGTAATGTTGCTGACATTACTAGGAGACACCATCTCACAGCAAACTCCCTGATCCTTTTGATCTTTCTTAAAATGTATCCATCCCATGTTATATAATATTCTTTGATCCTTAGGTGTGTGTGGCAATAAAAAACATTTTCACTGGGACTGAACTTCACAGCTCTGCATTTTGATTGGTTTTTGGTTTTCTGTTGTAATCTTTACTACTGTAAAGAGAAGTTTCCTTGATGAGGGATGAGAACTACACTTGTAAGGAAAAAATACTTTTAGATAGGGATTTATGCAGGTTTAGTAAATTGGTGGTTGCAAGTTCTCTTCCACGACCCATGACTTCACTATCTCTGGGTACTTGACAAGATTTCCAGTACTAGGTATAATTTCCCTCTTGTTTAGTGTGTCTTAAATCCAAATAGAGAACTGTTCATATAACTAAGGTATGTGTGCTACTAAGGCATTCTTAGAGTTATCTTGCAAGGTTGTCATTGTTTATGGTTCATAGGCATGTGTGTTTTGTTTGCAGATATTTTATTTTAGCATTTCTGAGTCTATGTTGGTCAGGAGCATTGATCTATAGTTTTCTTTTTCTATTATGTCTTGTCCTGGTTTTGCTATTGAAGTTTTATATTCTTTTAATAAATTAAGAAGATTGGCTATAGATCTTTGAAATCTAGTAGAATTGTACTGTGAATTCATCTGTTTCTGAACTTTTTTCAATTGGGTGGCTTTTAATTACTATTCAAATTTCCTCATTTGTTATTGGTCGGTTTGTTTTGACTTCTTGGTTTAAGTATAGTGCTTTAAATAACTATAGAAATTCTCTTGCTGTTTTGTTTTTTGATTTTTTTTTTTGATTTTCCAACTTAATGAAGTACAGGTTTTTATAATATTTCATTATAATACCCTAACTTTCTTTGATGTCTGCTGTAATACTTCCATGTTCATTTCTGATTCTGTTAATTTGGATCCTCTCTTTGCTTATTTTTGCTACTGGAATCAAAACTGTGTTTATTTTGTTTACCATTATTAAAGAACCAATTCTTGCCAGGCGGTGGTGGCGCACACCTTTAATCCCAGCACTTGGGAGGCAGAGGCAGGCGGATTTCTGAGTTCGAGGCCAGCCTGGTCTACAGAGTGAGTTCCAGGATGGCCAGGGCTACACAGAGAAACCCTGTCTCGAAAAAACCAAAAAAAAAAAAAAAAAAGAACCAATTCTTAGAATCTTTGATTCTTTGTATTTTTGTTTGTTTGTATTTCATTGTTGATTTCTGTTCTGGTTTTTATTGTTTCTTGCTGTCAACCTGGTTCAGATTAGGTTTGGTCTTGCTTTTCCAGTGTTTTGAGTTGCATCATTAAGTTATTTATTTGTGCTCTTTCTGAGTTTTTAATATAAGTGCTTAGAGCTATAAATTTCCCTCAGAGGATTCTTTCAATGTACCTCATACATTTTATTGTGATGTGTTTCATTTTCATTTAGTTCCAGAAATTGTAAAAATTAAAAATCCTTTACTGGTTTCCTTTTTGACCTATTCATCATTCATTAATAAGGTGTTTAATCCTGATGAGTTTGAAAGTTTACTACTGATGTCTATGCTGTCAATTTTAAGTTTGATTGCATTGTGGTCGAATAAGACACAGGAAGTTATTTCAACCATTTTTAATTTGTAAAAGTTTGGGTTTTTTGTCCCAGCATGTGATGTCTTTTTTATAAAGCTTTGATATGTTACAAAAATTGAATATGCATTAATTGGTGTTTGAGTGGAATATTCTGTAGGTATCTGTTAAATCAATTTGATGTATAATGTCAGTTAATTCTGGTGTTTCCTTGTTTATTTTTCATCCAGATGAACCATCTATTGGGTATTGATATTACCATGTCTTTAAATCCTATAGTTCTTTGTTTTTGTTTTTATGAAATTGAGTGTACCAGTGTTTAGTCGCCATATGTTCAGGATACTAATATTTTCTTCATTAACTCTTACCATCATTAAAATGATGTGTAACACTTTATCTCTTCTGATTTGTTTCAGTTTGAAGTATAATTTATTTGCTTTTAAGATAATAATGGCTTCTTGCTTCCTGGTCCCATTTGGTTGAAGTATTTTTTTTTCATCCCTTTCTTATAAAAGGGTACCTATCTTTAAATGAAGATATGTTTCTTGTACAAATTGATAGGTTTTATTAGTTAACCCATTCACACAGTCTATGTCTTTGGCTGGAAAATTGATTCCATTAAGTATTGAAATGTGTGCCTTAATTTTGATAATCATGTTATTAGTCTTTGATGTTCTTGTTTATATTCTCAGTATGCTTTGTATTGCAATAATTATGGCCTTGTATTTCTTTGCATGGTTTCTCTTCAGTTCATTCACCTCTTCAGTTTAAAATATTGCTTCCAGCTATCTGTGTTCATAGCAGCCTTATTAATAATAGCCAGAAGCTGGAAAGAACCCAGATGTCCCTCAACAGAGGAATGGATACAGAAAATGTGGTACATGTACACAATGGAGTACTACTCAGCTATTAAAATAATGACTCCATGAAATTCTTAGGCAAATGGATGGAACTTGAAAATATCATCCTTAGTGAGGTAACCCAATCACAAAAGAAAACACATGGTATATAGTCACCGATAAGTGGACATTAGCCAGAAAGCTCACAATGTCCATGATATAACTCACAGATCACATGGAGCTTAAGAAGAAGAAAGGCCAAAGTATGTGTGCTTCAGTCCTACTTAAAAGGGAGAACAAATAATCACAGGAGGTAGAAGGTGGGAGGGACTTGGGAGGAAGAGAGGAGAGTAAGAAGAATACAGAGAGGGAGGATCAGGTGTGGGAAGAGACTAGGGAGATGGACAGAGGGTCAGGAAATTGAACAGAGAAGTGTAGCAATGAAGGATGGGGATCTGAGTGTAGCTACTAGAAAGTCCAAGTGCTAGGAAAGCAAGAGGATCCCAGGACCAAGAAAGAATGACATTAGAAACACCCAACAAAGGGAGATAAAGCCTGTAGAGACCATATCCAGAGGTTAGGCACAGCCCCGGTTGAGGAATGTAGCGACCCATCCATCTCAAAATTTTAACCCAGAACTGCTCCTGTCTAAAGGAAAATACAAGGACAAAGAGTAGAGCAGAGACTGAAGAAAAGGCCATCCAGAGACTGCTCAACCTGGGGATCTATCCCATCTGCAGACACCAAACCCAGACACTATTGCTGATGCCAAGAAGTACTTGCTGACCAGAGCCTCATATGGATGTCTCCTGAGAGGTTCTTCCAGAGCCTTACAAATACAGATAGGGATGCTTGCCGCCAACCATTGGACTGAGCACAGGAACCACAATGGAGGAGTTAGGGGAAGTACTGAAGGAGCTGAAGGGTTTTGTAATCCCTTAGGAAGAACAACAATATCAACTAACCAGAATGCCCCAGAGCTCCCAGGGACTAAACCACAAACCAAAGAATACACATGGAGGGACTCATGGCTCCAGCTGCATATGTATCAGAGGATGTCTTTATCTGGCATCAGTGGGAGGGGAGGCCCTTGGTCCTGTGAAGGCTGTGTAGGAGGAGCTAGGGTAGGAGGAGTTAGGAGAGGAAGAGAAATAGGAAGAGGAGGATCTAGGGGGGGGGTGAGAGAGAGAGAGAGAGAGAGAGAGAGAGAGAGAGAAGATGGAGCGGATGTTCACATATCTGTAGCAGTCAAAAGTAGTTGGTACATCTAGGTTGGGTATTATACTACACTTCTGATTGTATGGGTATCTTGTTACTGATCATTACCAAATATATTAATCTTTAAGCATTAGAGTCTCATCTTTCTACTGGGCCCACTTGGATGGCGGGATGGTCTGGGCAATGCCCAGCCTTGCGGAGACAGCATGGAAGATTGGCAGAGCCATCTCCCACGCTGGCATCTCATGAGTTGCAGGCTGATGTTTCTGGCTGGCTGGTTCTAGCTGCTGCGTGTATGTGGCCTCTCACCATGGAACATGGAGGCTGAGCTAGGCAGAGCTGCCTCAGCTTAGATAATCGACTGAACCAAGGCCATTTTTTAAAATACTTCAACATGATGCCCCAGCAATATCACTAATTTGCAGATGAGGATGAATAGTAATACTTAAGTGACCCCAAAACTTCCAACCAGAGAACACCTAAACCTGATAAACCAACTATCAGCGAAAGTTGGCTGGATATAAAAAACAATCACCAAAACATAAATCCTTCCTCAACTCAATAGGACAAATAGTCTGAGAAAGAAAGTAGGGAAATGAACACCCTTCTGAATTATTAAATTATATGAAGATATAAAAAATACCTTTTGAATGAAATATAATCATGCACATGAAAAATATGTATGACAAGAACTTCAAGTCACTCAAGAAAGTAATTTATCCATCTCAGAAGATAGGAAAGATCTCCCAGCATCCATAGATGTCTGGGTGTGATTAACATAGACAACTTTATTATAAAAGTACATTTTGGCTTGTCATTTTAATAAAGATTGGATATATATTTACACCAAGTTTAGTTTTTGGTGAATAATAATTAGGTTATTCAGGACAAAAAAAATTAAACAAATGTATATAAAACAACTTAAATTATTATTTATGAGCAGAATATACAAAAGAATAGAGCCATTATCACTTTACCGTGAAGCAGAAAATAAATTACACGGACCACATTTTCCCTACTGAGAATTTTTCATTCCTAATAACATGATTCTTTGCAAACTTTAAATTCCCAGAATCTTAATAATTATGGAATGCTCACAGGAAAACTACAATCATAGTAATGGCAGCAGCTGAAATAGTTTTTTAGATCTACGTTTATCCTGGAATTAACATTCTAGGCAGAAATGCCCCTTTTTGTACTTCTCGCAGGGGTTTAAAAAAAATTATGTTTGGTGTATACCATGTGAGTAGATTACTAAGAGAAGTTTGTTGCTAACAAAAAGTTAAATTATAAATTGGGGCCGCCGCTCCTATTCTTAATACCTAAGAATCAAAAATTGAAAGTATGGGTCAGAAAAGAATATAAGGCCTGTACCTATAGGAATCTAGAGTAGAAGTATCTTAAGTGTATTGCTAAAAATAACAATAGGTACGTCTCTCCTGGAGAGAAGCATTTATACTAAATTATCAAACTCTATAAACTAGTTTGTAAGAACCAATTAACCTATACAAAATAATTAGACAGAGGAGCAAGGCAACCAAAAAGGAGAAATATCCCACATCATTACCATGTACCGTTCAAACTTTTATTTAATGAGACAGATAATAAAATAAACATGCAAGTTTTTTGCTTAAAGACCTAAACCCCACAATGAACAGGATACTATTAAACCAAGACCTAGAATATTTTGAAAACAATGCCAAGTAGAACTGGCAGGAATGAAACAAACTTAAAAAATATTTTAGTATTCGATTAAAAAAAACTGAAGATTCACTCATTCATTTGAAGAAAGGCCAATAAAATTTCTGAAGTGCAGTACAGTAAAATAATGAAGGCAAAAATATCCGTCAGATAAAAATACAAACATTTTCTTTCTGAATTTAACTCAAGATCATAGTTTACCCCCCATCATTTTCAATCATCATCTTATACACGTGTCTGGGAATACATTCCCCCTGGATGTTTACACTGAGTTAACTGACCTATATTAACTGTTGCTAATGCATGACTAACCCATTCCTAGAAAGGGATTTCCGTGATGGGTGCTGACTACTATAATTCCCAAACAATTCACTTTAAACCCCTTAATAATCATATAATGCCAACTCTGGAGAGCTAAAGCACAAACAAATTGCACATAACAAAGTACTAAGAATTTGGAAAATCTCTCTCATTTTTTTTAGTCTTTTAGTCTTAGGTAATGGATGTTCTAAACAATTTAATAAAAGTAAAGAAAGATCGCTGAAAGAGAGAGAGAGAGATAGAGAGAGATAAGAGAGAGAGAGAGAGAGATAGAAAGAAAGAAAGTAAGAAAGAAAGGAAAGAAAAGAAAGAAGAAAGAGAGACAAAGAGTCCTCAAGTCCTCCCCATTCACCATATGCTTTGGCAGAGATTATCATGGGGCAAGTTTAGAAAATTTTAGTAAATAATTATAATGACCAAAACTTATAATTTCCAGTGTAGTCAACTAAATTTAATCGGCAACAATAGGCAACTGAAATAAGTTTGCAGGCGATTATGGAGGGCAAAATGACTTATTGGAAAATTCTGGAATTGATAACAATGATGCAATCTCTTTTTCCATTGACAATTATCTTAATAAATTTACTTAGATAATAGTTTACATACCTGGTAATGTAAGATTTCAAAAGTATCTTATTCCACACTAAAGTTAAGTTTCAAAAGTATCATATTCAACACAATTGGTGTTAAAGACACTATTGTGCCTCTGTTCATTCAGAGAGATATTTTACCACTAAAAAGAAATTCAGGTACCTTTCAGACAGTAAATTCCCATAAAATCTTCACAGATCCCTTAGCACATACAAGTTCTAATTAAAGATATTCCTACTACAGATTCCAGATCTTGTTTTAAGAATTTTCTTAACTAATTTGTTTAAATAAACATTTTTGGAGGGAGACTTTTTAATACTTTTAATAAAATCAGTGCGGAGATCAAAAAACCCAGTGTCCCCTACCCCACCCCCCACGACACGACATGTTATCTAATCAAAATGTATTTCTGTGATTTTTAGCTTTTGATAATGTCACATTGCCTGCCCACTTATGGGTCCAAACACAAGTTTCATCGAGATTGTTTAAACCAGTTTTCTCTTAATTTTAGGGTGTAATTTAGTGTTTTTTTCTACACTCCTTCAGTTGTACATTTGGTTTATAATTTATCTAAGATTTTCAAAGACATGAATATTTGATTTTTAATAAATCTTTTATTCCCCTAGGCTTCCTAAACGAATTCTTTGAATGTTTATTGTATAGAAAGTAATAAATTACCTTTATAGTTTCACTTCATAAGCATTTATTTACATTTTCTGGTTGTTCTAAAAAAACTTGAATAAAAATAAGGTCAAGAAGTAAAAAACAAATCATACGAACTGCGTGACATGATGCTCTGGCAAAGGATAGAAATTAGCTAGTCGTCTGTAAGGGTTGCATATCTCCAGTGACTTTCTCAGCTTGCTGATAGCCAATTGCAAGATCTCTCTTAGGTTGGGTCCACCCCATTCCTGCAGTTTGTCTTGGCAGAGGGGGGTCTCATGATCCGGCATCAGAAAATCCCCCCCAAAGGTCTGCATTGCAATTTAGCTTCACCATCACTACTTCACACAATGGCCTATTGAGACCCTTTGAAGGAACTTTTTCCTAGCCAATAATTTCCCTGCAAAACTCTGCTTTGAAACAAAAGAACGGGAAATCCTTGATCCCAAGTTCTTAATCCCCATCTTTCTTGGCACTTTCCCAATACCAAATGGATAAAAAAGCCAAGTTCCCGCCAAACAATATTTGGGATAAACTGGGGAAACATTTTCTAGGCAGTATTGTCAAAGAGCAAGGAATCACATAAAGTTTGGACTTTGTCATTTGTCATATAAATGAAAATAAAATTATAATGTACATATATATATTATAAAAAAATATATAACATGATCATATAAACATTTTTCAGTTTTTCCTTAAAACCGCAGACATTTGGGCAATATATATATGCTATATATACTAAAGGTATATATGTTTTTGTAAATATATATATATATATATATATAATATATGAATAAATACTTTTATATATAAATATAAACTTAATAATAAATAAATTTATTATATATTAAAAAATTTACATTTATATATAAATATATGTATTTTTGAAACTATAATAATTTACATTTATTTTTCCCCTTTTCCCTTTCCCCTTCAAACCCTTTAAAAAAAACCCATTTACAATTTTCTTTCCCAAATTTCACAGCTACTTATTCACCAAATGTTTTGCATGCTTATTTTATATACATATACACACATAGTTTTTTTATGCAATGAGTCCACTGTACGCCTCAGCACACCAAAAAAAGGGCATCAGATCACATTACAGATGGTGTGGGGCCACCATGTGGTTGCTGGCGAATTGAACACAGGATCTTTGAAGAGCAGTAAATGCTCCTAACTGCTGACCATCTCACCAGCCCCCCCACAAAGTTTTCTTAATATAACCTGTTCATTTTGTAAAAATCTATCTGTATGTATTTTTTTCGGGGCTGACAATTTTTGCACGGACAACCAATTGTTGTGCTTTTTTCTGGGAAAGTCTTTTTCTCCCATTGCCCAGCTTTAAAAATTTTGCCTACAATTCTTTGTGTAACGTAGGTCTTTGTGGGCTTTTTTTCTTCCCAGTTTTGGTATGTGAAAATGTTGCCATTTCTCATTTGGGCAGTAATGTTGCTGACATTACTAGGAGACACCATCTCACAGCAAACTCCCAGATCCTTTTGATCTTTCTAAAATGTACCCATCCCATGTTATATAAAAACCCTTTGACCCTTTAAAGGTGTGTGTGGCAATAAAAAACATTTCACTGGGACTAACCCTTCACAGCTCTGCTTTTTGATTGGTTTTTTTTTTTTCTGTTGAAAATTTTTAAAACTACAAAAAAAGAGAGTTTTCCTTGATAGGATGAAAAACTAAACTTGGGAAGGAAAAATACTTTTGGGATAGGGATTTATGCAGGTTTAGAAAAATTGGGTGGTTGCAAGTTCTCTTCAACGACCCATGATTTTCACAAACTCGGGTACTTGACAAAAATTCCTACTAGGTATAATTTCCCTCTTGTTAGGGGTGTCTTAAACCCCAAAAAAGAGAACTTTTTCATAAAACAAGTATGTGTGGCTACAAGCATTTTTAAGATTATCTTGCAAGGTTGTCATTGTTAAGGTTCAAAGCATTTTTTTTTGTTTGCAGATATTATTTAGCATTTCTGAGTCAAAGTTGTGTCAGAGCATTGATCTATAGTTTTCTTTTTCAAATTATGTTTTGGGTCCGGGTTTTTTGCTATGAAATTTTTTAAAATTCTTTTAATAAATTAAAAAAATGGCTATAAAACTTTGAAATCAAGTAAAATTTGTACTGTGAATTCATCTTTTCTGAACTTTTAAATTTGGGTGGCTTTTAATTAAAATTAAAAAATTTCCTCATTTGTTTTTTGGTCGGTTTGTTTTGACTTTTGGTTTTAAAGTAAAAGGGGGGGGGGGGGTTTAAAAAACCTAAGAAATTCTCTTGCTTTTTTGTTTTTTGATTTTTTTTTTTTGATTTTTCATTTTAATAAAGTAAAAGGTTTTTATAAATAATTTCATTATACTACCCTAAACTTTCTTTGATGTCTGCTGAAATTTACTTCCATGTTCATTTCTGTTTCTGTTAATTTGGACCCTTTCCTTTGCTTATTATTGCTACGAATCAAAACTGTTTTTTATTATTTTTACCATTATTAAGAACCAATTCTTGCCAGGGGGGGTGGTGGCCCCACACTTTAACCCAGCACTTGGGACAGGGGCCAGGGGGGGAAATTTCTGGGGTTCGAGGCCCCCCCTGGTCTACAGAGTGGTTTCCAGGATGGCCAGGGCTACACAGAAACCCTGCCTCGAAAAAACCAAAAAAAAAAAAAAAAAAAAAAACCAATTCCCTTAGAATCTTTAAATTCTTTGTTTTTTTGTTTGTTTGTATTTCATTTTTTGGATTTCTTTCGGGTTTTTTAAATTGTTTCTTGCTTCAACCTGGTTCAGATTAGGTTTGGCCTTGCTTTCCATGTTTTTGAGTTGCATCATTAGTTATTTATTTGTCTCTTTTCCCTGAGTTTTTAAATAAGGGCTTAGAGCTATAAATTTCCCTCAGAGGATTCTTTTCAATGTACCTCATACACTTTTATTGATGTGTTTTTCATTTTTCATTTATTTCCAGAAATTTTAAAAATAAAAAATCCTTTACGGGTTTTCCTTTTTGACCTATTCTCATTCATTAAAAGGTGTTTAATCCTGATGAGTTTGAAAGTTAACTACAAATCCTATGCTTCAATTTTAAGTTTGATTTGAAATGTGGCCCGAAAAAGACACAGAAGTTATTTCAACCATTTTTTAATTGTAAAAGTTTGGGTTTTTTGTCCCGGGCATGTGATGTTTTTTTTTATAAAGTTTTTGATATGTTACAAAAATGAATATGCATTAATTGGTGTTATGAGGGGGAATATTCTGTGGGGTATCTGTAAATCAATTTGATGTATAATGCCCGTTAATTCGGTTTTTCCCCCTTGTTTATTTTTCATCCAGATAAACCCAAACATTGGAGAAATTGAAATACCATGTCTTTAAATCCTATAGTTCTTTGTTTTTGTTTTTATGAAATTGAGTGTAACCAGTGTTTGGGGGATCCCCAAATATTTTCAGGATACTAATATTTTCTTCAATTAACTCTTACCATCATTAAAATGATGTGTAACATTTATCCTTCTGATTTTTTTCGGGTTTGAATTTATAATAAATTTGCTTTTAAGATAAAAATGGTTTCTTCCCTTCCGGTCCCTTTGGGTTGAAGTATTTTTTTTTCACCCCCTTTTTTAAATAAAAGGGAAACCAATTTTTAAATGAAATATGTTTCTTGTACAAAATTGATAGGTTTTATTAGATTAACCCATTCACACAGTCCTATGTCTTTGGCTGGAAAATTAAATTCCATTAAGTATAAAAAATGTGTGCCTTTAAAATTTTGATAATCATGTTATTGGTTTTTGATGTTCTTTTTTAAATATTCTCAAAATCCCTTTGTATTGCATAATTATGGGCCTTGTATTTTTTGCAGGGTTTTTCTCTTCAGTTCATTAAACCTCTTCAGTTTAAAATATTGTTTCCCCCAGCTATCTGTGTTCATAGCAGCCTTATTAATAATACCAGAAGCTGAAAGAACCCAGATTCCCTCAACAGAGGAATGGATACAGAAAATGTGGAAACATGTACACAATGGAGTACTACTCTCTATTAAAATAATGACCCATGAAATTCTTAGGCAAATGGATGGAATTTGAAAATATCATCCTTAGGAGGAAACCCCAATCCCCAAAAGAAAACACATGGAAATTTTATCACCGAAAAGGGACATTAAGCCAAAAAAAGCTCACAATGTCCATGAAATAACTCACAAGATCCAGGGAGCTTAAGAAGAAAAAAAGGGCCCCAAAGTATTGTGCTTCATCCTACTAAAAGGGAGAACAAAAAACACAGGAGGTAGAAGGTGGGAGGGACTTGGGAGGAAGAGAGGAGAAAAAGAAGAAAACAAGAGGGAGGATCAGGTGTGGGAAGAGACTAGGGAATGGACAGAGGGTCAGGAAATTGAACAAGAAGTGTAGCTATGAAGGATGGGGATCTGATTTGTAGCTACAAGAAAGTCCCAAGGCTAGGAAAGCAAGGGATCCCAGGCCAAAAGAAAGAATGACATTGGGAAACACCCAAAAAAGGGGAATAAAGCCTGTAGGACCAAAACCGGGAGAAGTTTAGGCACAGCCCCCGGGTTGGGGAATGTACAGACCCATCCATCCAAAATTTTTTAAACCCCGAACTGCTCCTGTCAAAAAGGAAAACAAGGACAAAGAGTAGAGCAGAGACTGAAGAAAAGGCCATCCAGAAAACGCTCAACCTGGGGATCACCCCCATCTGCAACACCAAACCCAGACACAATTGCTGATGCCAAAGAAGTATTTTGCGGGAACCAGAGCCCATTGGAGGGTCCCCTTTAGAGGTTTTTCCAGGCCTTACAAATACAGATAGGGATGTTTTTGCCGCCAACCTTTGGACTGAGCACAGGAACCACAATGGAGGAGTTGGGGGAAGTACTAAAAGAGCTGAAGGGTTTGTAATCCCTTAGGAAGAACTAACAATATAAAAACAAACAAATCCCCAGAGCTCCCAGGGACTAAACCACAAACCAAAAGAATACACAGGGAGGACTCATGGTTTCCAGCGGCATATGAAACAAGGATGTTTTAATCGGCATCATTGGGGGGAGGGCCCTTGGTCCTGTGAGGCGGTGGGGAGGAGCTAGGGTAGAGGATTAGGAGAGAAGAGAAATAGGAAGGGGGATCTAGGGGGGGGGAGAGAGGAGAAGAGAGGAGGAAGAGAGAGAGAGAAGAGGGAAAGCGGATGTTCACAATCGTAGCAGTCAAAAGTAGTTGGTAATCTATGTTGGGTATTATACAACACTTCTGATTGAATGGGTATCTTGTTACTGGATCATTACCAAATATAATAATCTTTAAGCATTAGAGTTCATCTTTTACTGGGCCCACTTGGATGGCTGAAAGGTCTGGGCAATGCCCAGCCTTGCGGAGACAGCATGGAAGATTGGCGGGAGCCATCTCCCACGCTGCATTCATGATGTTCAGGGCTGATGTTTCTGGCTGGCTCTCCGGTTCAGCTGCTGCCGTGTAAGTGGCCTTCACCATGGAACATGGAGGCTGAGCTAGGCAGAGCCCTCAGCTAGATAATCGACTGAACCAAGGCCATTTTTTAAAATATTCAACATGATGCCCCAGCATCTGAGAATGATTAGGTTCGGGAACAGGAGTGAGAAGTGGAAGAAGGTCTGGTATAGAGGGTTTTCAGAGGGAGGATGGGAAGGGGGATACTTTAAAGTGTAAATAAATAAAACAACCAATAACAAAATGAAAAAAAATATATCTTCCTTCAATATCTTTAAACATTCTTTTGGTGGTTATAAATCATTTTAGGCTGTTATATTGTGGAAAAAATTCTAATTTTCGTATGGAAGATATATTTCTGGTTTATTAGTTTATATTTCATTCATAGCCTTTTTAAGAATTTGAATGCATTACACAGGCTTTCTACTTTCAAAGTTTCCACTGAAAAATTACCTGTATTCGATGGTTTCCTTTATAATGTACTTGTGTATTTGCTGCTAGTATTAAATATTTTCTTAGTTATGATACTTAGTGTTTTAATTATGATATAAAGGATTTTCTTTTCCTGACTTGTCCAGTTAGTATTGTGGCTCTTGTATATGTATAGAATGTATTCCTTAGTTACAGAAGTTTTCATTATGAGATCTTGTTGAAGAATATCTAGTCCATGATTTTTTTTCTTCCCTCATCTATGACTAAAGGTTTTTTTCACAGTGTCTGACATTTTCTGTATTAGTCCTTTCCTGTACATTTTACAATTTTGTCATATTTTGGGGCTAATTTGGTCTCAGGCTTCTACTTTTTTTTAATATTCTTAGTAGCCTGTTTCATTTGTCCAATGTGTAAAGCTTTCCTTTGAGTTTTATAGTTGGGGTTAATGAGCTTTTCAGTCCCATCTTCATTTCAGCCTGAAACTTGTTAATTTCTATCTTCCTATTAAAATATGTCCTCAAGTTCTGGTTTGTCTTTTTTCATTTCCATCAGATTTGTGTTTTAACATTCTTGGGCTTCACTCGGGCACTTTTCTACTTAAGCTCTTTCTCCTTAATTTCACTGAGCTATGGGGAAACCATTTAAACTTTTGGGTGGAATTGTAAACTGGTATAGCCATTCTGGAAACAGTGAAAAAGGATTCTCAAAATATTAAAATGAATCTACCATATGCCCTCCATATAACAATCATTGGTTCACACTCAAAGGACTCAACTCTTAATCTGAAGATCTATCCTCACCATGTTCAATGCTGCTTTATTCACATAACATGACATAGAAATGACCTAAATGTACTTCAACAAATGAATGGATAATGAAAATGCAGTATGTGGACACAATGAATATTATCCAGCTGTAAAGGAAAATCATATTTTAAGGTAAATGTATGGAACTAGAATATTTTAAATAGTGAGTGAGGTCACATAGAATCTGGAATGAAAAATGTTACATTTTTCTCTCTTATTTGTGTTTCTCAGATATTGAAGTCTTAAACATGTAACAAATCTAAATCAGGAGAGTAAAATGAGACCAGGGATAAAACTAACTCTAGAGTGGGGAACAGAAGAATAAATGTACAAATGAAGAGGGAAGTAGAAAATAGAGTGGGCTTTAAATGGGGAGGGAGGAAAAAAGTGAAACACTTTAGAATTTTCCTAAATTACATTATATGAAACACTTTAGATTTTCCTAAAATTACATTATATATATATGTGTTGTGTGTGTGGTGTGTGTGTGAGTGTGTAAGGGAACACACACACACACATCATAATAAGCATGTATATGATACTTTAAGGAAGTTATGCTAATTGAGATGATGTTTCTCCTTTTAAGAGCCCTGGACTATGTAACATAGCCCCAAGTATAATGAATGAGAAACCCCTGTTTTTTTTTAGTCATAGGATTCCAAGAGACAAAATAATGTGGGTTATTGTTATCACCCTCTGGTTGCCTACCAGGAACTGAAGGTAAGACTCTATTTCTAAAGAAACCAAAATACTTTGGATTTTGGAGTTGGAGACACTGGGCTGGAACGACCTGAACGCTTCTCTGTGAGGATTAGCTCCAAAAGGATCCAAAGAATGTTTCTGCAAGGGAGAAAAGCATTTAGTGGTCCTACCTAATGTAAAACATGTGAACCACAACATGACTTGAATGGCAATATTCTCAATGGTAAAATAGTATTACACTTTTCTTTTTGGTGTTTATAAAGATAATTGTATTATCAGTCCCATTCAACAGGAGATAAATTATTCTGTAATTGTACAAGATTCTATCAACCTATCCAGCTACCGACAGACAGGAGAGGTCATAGAATTGAAAGGAGAACCTGATACCAGTGCAATATCTTAACCTAAACCACAGAGTAAACATTATCTTATATACACAGGTAAGAGTAGATCTCACCCTTCAATCCTTATTAATACTCTTTCATTTTATCTTGAAGCATATGTCGACAATTAAAGAAAAGCACAACTAGTCAAATTCAGAGAACAACTGACCATTGGATACATCAACCCTAGTTGATACATCTACAACACAATTCCTGAACCTACTAAAAATTGGAAATAAATAGCAAGTTCATATGTATCTATGTAATAGAGATGAAGTAAATTTAAAATAAAACATTGCAACTTTTAAGGGTAAATAAGAATTACTATTGACAAAAGTATCAACTCACAAAGAAGATATAACACTTAGTAAACACATTCCCAAACAGCAGAACTCCAGAATATCATAGAAAAAGGCATGAGTATGGGAGAAAAATAATATGTTCAATAGTAATGAATGTTTTAATATATGACAATTTTTATTTCAGCTTTATTGAAGTCCAGTTGGGCATAAAATAATTTATGAGTATACTTAACAATACAATGTCCATTTTCACATAAGCATACCTGAATAATGATTAAGATTCACAGAGCTCTCACTTTGTGTAATGACTGGATCAATTGCTATTCTCGATCAAGTGCAAAATTTATGTAGTTATCATGCTATGCTTTAGTATTTAGACTATATTCATACTATAGGCTGAACATTTATGTCAGTTGATAAGTACCATTTACATTCTCCCACCCTGACCATTCTTTAGCCAGCATTCTTATTTTTTTACATTATTATGTTTATGATACACTTTTTATGTCATACAGCACATAAGTTACTCAGTATTGACCTTTCAACTCTGGGTCATTCACATAAAATAATATCTTCCTGGAATACCTTATTTTCCACAAATGCAGCTCTCCTTTTAATTGAGATTAATATTACATTGAATGAATGTAATGGCTAGTGTGTGGCAATACTTACTATATCACAGTCCATCAGTGGATACTCATGTCCAAGTATTTCAGTATTGTGAGGTTGAAAAAATATAAGTGTTTGAATATCCCTTCAAATTATTGTTTTTAATTTTCTTTGGATATATAGCCAAAGGTCAACCATACACTTCAATATAGAGTTTCAGGACTTAATATTGAAGGGCAGAAAACAAATGTAACTACAAAAATGTTAATAAATTTGAAAAGTTTGAAAAATAAAAGTTCCATCTTTTAATAAAGTAACATGAAAGCATACTCAACAAAAGTAGGAAAATAGAAATCCTGTAAATAACAGAAAATAAAAAATGACATTCCAATTAGAAGAGGTAAAAGGTATATAAAACTATTCAAAGATGAATCTCACCATAGAGCTGACAGAATTTAACAAACAGCAAAATTAGAAAAAATTTAAACACTCAAAAAATCTAAAGCTCTTGTAAGTAATAACAACGAACACTACAAATACAGAATCCAAAAGTGAATTACATTTATAATGGTATTAAAATAATATATCTATATAAACTAAGAAGACAAAGCTGTATAATTTGAAAAGTTGAAAATGTTATTGAAGGAAATTATTATAGACCCAAAAAGTGGAAAAATATATTGTTCAGCTGATTATAAACACTTTTAAAGGGAGGTCAATATTATCAACTATAATCATTAGACTCAATGTAACAATTAATGTGTATTCATTAAGAAAAGGAGCAATCGATTCTAGAATTCACTTGGACTATCAAGAGATACTGACACACCAATTCAGAAATAAAAACAACAAAGCACAAAGACATTTTCTCGTGATTTCAAAATTTACCAAAAGCTTCAGTAATATTTTAAACTAAACATATCATATTAGTTTTTAGAGGTAAGAAAAAGATAAAGAATTAAAGACAAACAAAATTGGAAAATAAAGCTATATTGTCAATGTTTGGAGGTGGCATGCTCTTGAACACATAAAACCCCAAAGACTCTATTAAAAATATTGGAAGCAGACCAGCAGGATGATTGATGGGCGAAAAGTAACTTGCCAGTAAGCCTGATGACCCGACTTCAACATCTGATCCTATAGTTGGAACAAGATAACCAACTTCCAGTGATTTTCCTCTACCTTCCATATAAACCATAGCACATACTTATCTCAGAGGTACAAAAGATTCATCAAAGTTCACCACAGTAATTTTACAAACAATATATCATATCAAATAAAGCAAATGTAGTAGATATAAAAGTTAAGTCTCTCCTGCAAATTAGTATATAAAGTATGTAAAATATATCCAAAAAAATATGTATTTATTAATTTAAAAGTATACTTTTCCTAAACAATATTGGGTTTATAACCTCTAAACACATTTGAGTTGTCATCTGTTAATATATGGAAGAAGTTGCTTTAATGGTGGTTGTTAACTAATCAAAGTCATGGTTGCTGAAATTTGAGACAGATATGAAAACTTAATAAAAAAAGGTTTGGAAATTTTAAATTAATTCATTTAGTCAAGATTTTTCACATATGTTGTGATGCTGATGGCATTTAATTCAAAAGGGAACTTTGAGAGTTGAAGTCAATTCTTTCAAAAATACCTCCACTGGTCAAACAAATTTATGTGATACTCAACTTTTTTCATCAGTTTGAATCTATTGGAATTTTATCAACATACTCCTACTCAAGACACTAATTCTCTTTGCTCATCAATAAGGAGGCAGTTCTGCAATTTAAGTTTTAATCATAAGGTACAAGCAATTCATTCCAATGTACTTTTGACAGAACATTCAGAGTGGTAAATATCTATATTAGGCATTGAACAATACATTGTTTAAAATGACTTAAAAGTTGAAATTCTTTTTTCTTTTCTTCTCCTTCTCCTTTCCCTTTTCTCCTTCTCCTTCTCCTCCTTCCTCCTTCCCTCTTTTCTCCTCCTCCTCATTAATTATAATTATTTCATGAGTTTGAAAATGAGAATCAGAAAACATATGTTTCAATCACATCATACCTCTTAATCGAACTCCTGATTACCACAGTTTTGCATAACTGACACATAAAATATGGTAAACCATTTTAAAAAAGCGTGGAACATCTATACTTGTTGTGCTATAAGAGAACAAATGAGAAGAGATTTTGTACAATTATACTAGGAATTTCAAAATAGAAAATTGGCATTGTTTTTAAGCCTATCAACAACAGAGTTATTTCAGGACATCAGACTATAATCAAAGAAATCAGCTTCTCTATAGCTCATCTTCTGATATAAAGCTGTCACAACATTTATGCCTTTCTCTCAGCAAGTTAGAAATTGTTTTCTGAATCTCTATGTGATGTCCCTAATTGTCACATTCCAAATAGCAATCTTTGTTTTTTTGTATGATCTTTTTCTTTTTTATTCTAGGGATGTGACATCGGGTTATCTTTCCATATTTTTTCGAGTTATTCTTTCAAACATTGCATGAGTCTGTTTTCCTAACACCAATATTCATGTTAAACAAGTATTACATTTTTACTTTAAAACTCCTTATCTTATAAAATATTTGTCCAATTTTGAGAAAATATTTTATGGACACCTAATTATTTCTTACTGTTATTACAAATGGCATTCTTTTTGTTTTAGTTTAGTATTGAGATCAAACTTTCATGTACCTCAGGCTGGCCTCCAAACTCACTATACAGGAGATAACGGCCTTAAACTTCTACTTCTCCTATTTTCACCTTAAAATGATGGGATTATAGGATATGCACCAACGTGATCTATTTATATGGTGTTGGGGGATTGAACTAAGGGTTTTATGTGCACTAGTGAGCACTCTTCAATGTTTCTTCTTATATTACAGTTATAAAGATATCCATGGTTTTCCTGGAACCTGAAAGATATTTTTTAAACATATAAAAGAGTACTTCTTCAGATGTTATAAACTAATGAAAGTTGAAATTATCTGAATATTTAGGTGGGTACCGCCTAAACAATAGTCATTAAGTACAAAAATCATTTCCCTGCTGAAGACAGAGACAGGATGAAAGAGGAATGAATAAGTCAAAGAGAGAGAGGAAATCTTTACCTTCCATCTCTGTTCTGGGGAGCTAGATAAAAAGTAATGACTTTGAAAAATAATTTCTAAGAAAGGAGAAAGTACCCTCAAATGGCAATCACAAAGAAATGAAAATAATTTTAATAACTTGCTAAGAGTAAGCATATGTATACATCCTCCTGAAGTGAGTATAACATTGTAACTACTTTGTTTTTAACTGTTTTCAGACCATAAGTTTGAAGATGTATTGAGCCACATTCTACAAATCTTCATTGACCTATAGACTATGGCATAATAAACTTGTATTTATTCTCAAATGCTAATGTGGGAATTAAATATGAAAACCAGTAAAATCAGAAGATAAGAAGCTTAGTATGTTATGTCTACCTTTACTTTCCACAATAAGTTCAATATGAAATTTAGAGTATGGCAAGCTTAGTTATTTACCTTACTTTATTGAACTCAAAAAAAAAAGCAAAAAATAAATAAATTAAAAAAGCAAGACAAGAAGGATTCCAAGTTATATAGAAACAAGCAGCATCAAAAGGAAGAGAAGCATAAATGCTAGAAAACACAGACATCCAGCGTTGTGATTTTATTTATTCAGGATTTTGCCATAGTATCATGGGTACATAAGTTTTATCTAGGGGAAAAAAAAAGTTTGCATGCTGTCCAACAATAAAATAAAAATTTGGCCTCTGTACTATTCTGTGATATTACAAATACTTTGTTGTGTAGCATGAATCCACTGATAAGTTTCAACAATGCAATTCAAATGTTATCCTGCCTATTTCTCAAATTCCATGCTCTCTTAAAATAATAGTTTACCTTCATTTAATTTTTAGTTATATGTAAGGAGAATAACAGGTACTGATTGAAGCACCCAGAACAGAGTCCGTTAAAATATCAGCTTCGATGGCTTTGTAGACCATGTAATCACTAAATATAGATTCCAAGGCAATTATTAAAAGCTTTACTCCAAAAAAAAGAGTCCTCGAAATCTATTCAATGATCCCGTATTCAAATAAGTAATTTGCAGTATGTTCGTTCAAGAAAAGGAAAACTGTACCCAAACCCTGGTCATTTTAGAGTCTGACACAAAAGCTTGTCAAAAGAGACAGCTGTTTAAACTGAATTACTGTGACGAATGCAGAGAAACGGTCCTTGCCAGAATGTAAAAGACATCTGTGGCAATGAAGTGGTACAGAGTGGCTTTTCAAATGTGGTCACACTGGTATTTGAATAGCATGTCTATGGGCTGAAAACATGGCCTCGACTCAGTCTGTTTAAGGCAGTGAGCTGATAATCCAATGAGACACACAAAGAAATCCCCTCTCTGTTTCATCTATAACTTATGCCTGAGAATGAAAACAGTACAGTAGCAAATCTTCACATAGGGTCTTAAATAACAGCAGAAGTAATTTGGCTTTTGGATGTGTGAATATATAACAGGTGAGGTATAAAATTAACTAATTGGATCATACAGGGAATGATCAAAAGTAATAAAAAACTTTATCATGTAACTGTAAAGAGTTTTGTGGTGATATAAAGGATACAAGGTTGGTGACTGTGGCTGCTTGAGTTGCTCTACTAACTCTCCATATTCCGTGAATGGTAGAATTTAGACAAAAACATTCAGAAATTTTGTAATACAATGAGAAACAAAATCCAACTGAGACAAATTACAAACATTTACTAATGGCCCTAATATGATAGCTGATATTATTATTAATTTAGGTAGTATCTAGGTACATGCAAATGCCCATAGACACATCTCTTTAAGGAACTCCTGATCTAGCAGGCAAACAGAAATGCCTACTCTCAAAAAATTATGCACGAGCTTCAACAGAGGCACAAAAACATTTTTTATTTAGTGTGAACTAGAGAAGATATAGGTAAAGTGAAAGTACATGTAAAAATGAGAACAGTGAAAATAAGTATGTATTATAAAATACCCTTCAGTAGAAAAGGAGATACAATTTCTAAAATTTGATTGAAAAGTAATTATTTATACTTTAAGTATTAAATCTAACAATATACTCTAACATTTTAAAATATAGTATGCATCCTTATTATTTTAATTGATAAAAACATGTGATATGTACATTACACAATTATAGCAAGTTAATTGACATATATATCACTTTATTATAATATTGAAATGTTTAAATTTTACCAAGTTATGTGGAAAAGTATGGTTCATTATTAAAAATACTGTCCTTCATGAGGCAGTTATAAGACTTCATAGAGTTATTCCTGCTAAAATTTAAAGATATATTCATATTAATAGTGTTTGTCTTAACCTTGTCTTCAAAGCATTTTTAGCACAACCACTATCACTTTCAAACTACACTTTATAAAATATCGATTATCATCCTCTAGAATATCAACCAAAAGGTAATCTGAAGCTGGTTCTGAGCCTTTCTTTTCCTTACTGGCAAAGACAAAGCCCATTGATTGATGTTACCTAAGAACAAAAAGTTTATTGTCCTGGTTATGTCATAATTTCACTTAATAGTGACTTCAGTGCTGTTAGAAAGCATTTACTATTACTATATTTTGAAAGGAATCTGGAACTCAAAGAGAAGAAATGGGCTTGTACATATAAGGTGCTTGAAAGTCATAGGTTTCTTTAAATTTTTAATCTAAAGCCCTTTTCTGTCTGATATAACAATAAATTATTATATATTTGAGTAAAATATATGATATATACTAATTAAAGAAAATGTGATATTTACCATCCTTAATTGGGCTAAATATGATGCTCTCAGTTATAATCAATTCTCAGTCAAAAAAACAGAATTTTATCTCTTTGTATTTAAATAATACTTCCTTGTGCATATATGCAACATATTTCTTCCTCCATATCTTGGACATTACAAATACTGCAGCAAATGCCATGGATCACAGTCCTCTCTGTATTCTTACTTAGACTCATCATTAGAGGTGCATTGTACAGTAATTTATTTTTAACTTTTCTGCAACTTCCCTACTCATTGCTATAAAGTTAAACAGTTACATTCTACCAGTGTATAAAAGGTTCTCTTGTCTTTTCTTCTTTATCAGCATTTGGTGGGTGTTTTCTTGATGATAGTATACTGAATGGTGTGAGAAAGAATGTTATTCAGTTTTAATTTGTATTTATATGATAGCTAATGTGGTAGTTTGAATAAAATACCACCCATAGGCTCTACATTTGAATGCTTAGCATCAAGGGGTGATACTACTTGACAAGGATTAAGAGGTAAGCCTTGTGGAGGAAGTAGTCAAGAGGAAGCGTTCAATTCTCAAACAAGTTCTGTGGTTCTCTCTTTCAGCTTCCTGTGGATCCAGCTATAGAATTCTCAGCTGCTTCTCCAGTGTCATGTCTGTCTGCATGCCAGCATGCTTCCTGACATGATGAATAATGGACTAAATACTTGAAAGCATAAACAAACCCCAAATAAATGTTTTCTTTATAAAATATGCTATGGTCATGAAGCTCAAGAAGAAGGAAGACCAAAGTATGGGTGCTTTCAGTCCTTCTTAGAGTAACAAAATACTCATTGGAGCAAATATAGAGACAAAGTGTGGAACAGAGACTGGAGGAGGTGCTGTCTGGAGACTGCCCCACCTGGGATCCAGTCCATGTGCAGTCACCAAATACACACACTGTTGTGGATGCCGGGAAGTGCATGCTGACAGGAGCCTAAATATACCTGTCTCCTGAGAGGCTCTTCCAAAAACCTGGCATATACAAAGGTGGATGCTCATAGCCAACCATTGGATTGAGCATGGGGTCCCCAATGGAGGAGGTAGGGAGTAGACTGAAGGAGCTGAAGGGTCTTGCAGCCCCATGGGGAGAGGCAACAAGCCAACCAGAGCTCTCAGAATCTAAACCACCAGCCTGGGAACACACATGGAGGAACCCATGGCTCCAGCTGTATATGCAGTGGAGGATGGCCTTGTCAGGCATTGGTGAAGGGATGTCTTTGGTCCCATGAAGGCTTGATGTCGCAATGTGGGTAATTTGAGGTCAGGGATAGGGAGTGTTGGATGGTTGGGAGCATGCCCTCATAGAAGCAGCAGGAGAGGGGACAGGATAAGGTGTTTCAGGGGGAGATGAGGAAATAGGATAAACATCTGAAATGTAAATAAATAAAAAATCCAAAAACAATTGCTGTGGTCATGGCATTACTTCATAGCAATAAAGCAATGACTTAAACAGCCAATACTATTGAATTTTTTCATATGCTTGTGGGCCATTTAAATAGGGCCATTTATAATGAATTCATCTTGTAAGCACTATTTGTCTTATTAACATGTTGATTGACTGGATATTCAGTTGAAGGGTATGATATTTAGTTTCTAGTTCCTTATACAGTCTAAATACTGATCTTGCTACTGATGTGCAGCAATCAAAGATGACCTTCCATTTTGTGGACTGTTTCTACATACACACATCTAATTATTTCCTTTGTTGTATGAGGATCATTTCAAATTTTATGGTACTCTGTCAATTTCAGGGATTATTTCCTCTGCTTTTCTTTGTTTTTCAAAAATTAATTGCCTATATATAGGTGAATCTTATAGATATTCCTTTAGCAGGTTCAGCATTTCAGATTTTATACTAGTTTTGACTATTTATGAATTAATTTTTATACAAGGTAAAAAATACGGATCTGATACAATTTTTCTTTATAAGGCTATTGAGTTTTTCACAATATCACTTTTTAAATATATTGTCTTTTGTACATCTTTTAATATCTTTGTTCTTTCTCTTCCATTGGATCACACATGGTTTTGTGCCACTACTATGCTAACTTTGTTGTCATTACTTTGCGATGTAATTTGAACTCAGGTGTTGTCATAACTGCATTGTTCCTTGCTAAGATTGAATTTGGCTTTTCAGGATCTTTTATTTTCCATGTGAAACTTAGGTGTTTTTCCTGTTCTCTGAAAAAATGTTTTAGGAAATTGGATGGAGATTGCAATGAGCCTATAACAATTTTTGATAATATAACTATTTTTGTTATAATACATGGAAGATCTCTTCATCATTGTTTAATATTTTCTTCAGTGTCTAAAAGTTGTAAACATTCTAGATGTTCTTCTCCTTGATAAAGTTCTTTGCTAGCTATTTGAATTAATTTGAAGCTGTTGTCAATAGAACATTTTTTATTGATATCATAGCAAAGTCATTGTTGATCTTTTAGTACAAGTTGTATATTTAGATAAAAGGAAAAATATGTAAAAGAAAATACAAGAGCCTTGAAGTATTACTTATATAAGTAAAATATTCTCTTATTGTCAGATTTAAATTTGGAAATGGATAATCTGGAAACAATATTCATTGAGAAAATTTCCATATTGTGTGACAGATAGAAAATCATGACCTGAAGCTTTTAGTTACTCTACTACTACAAAATTTTATTACTGTTTTAAGTTAATATAATTGAGTCCAAGTGTCATTTTAATATATTGAAAGATCATGCTTCCGTACTTCCCTTACAAATGAAAGAGTGGCCATCTGTGAGCAGTTAGACAATTTCTTATTATGGATGTTAGAAAATTATGAATTTCCTGAAATAAGGGCTGCCTTTGTGGAATTAGTTATAACAAGATGAAAAAAGTATTATTACAAGGGAGCGGCAAATGGACACAATCTGGAAAATTTCCTCATCCAACAGAACTCAGTGCAAGAAATATCTATAGGTTTAGACTCAAAGAATAATACCATACTTATATGTACTGTTTTTTTACATCTCTATTCATTAATTTTGTATGTATTGAGCAAGCAATTATGACACGGGATATATGTAGAGGTAATGTGAAAACATAGAGAACAAAATAGATAAAGCCTGTAACCCCATGAAATTCCAATGTCTTCAATTAATGAAAAAGTACACATATTATCAGAATTACTTAAAACATACACACACAATACCACAGTGAATTAGAAAATAAGAAGGCAGAGCTATTTAGTTAGAAAAAGAGAAATTATATTTGAATTTTATAAAAGAACAAGATTGAAACAAGTTTAACAGTCAAATTTGAACTCTTGGGGATAAACTCTTTTAGAATTACTTTCACATGTGAAATTTACTGTATTGAAATTCTGTATATATGGAGGCAGTCTAATGGCAACTCTGAATTGTATAGTATATGGGTATCAAACACATGATATCAAAATCATAAATTTTATCACTTCTTATATATTTTAACATTAGCTGTAACATTATGCTTGGGCAAATAACATTACTCCTTAACATACATGACTATCAATTGGTAATTCATAATTGTCATTTTTTTTTTATGTTTTAATATTAGATCATGAAAATCTTGGATTTACTAACATTATTTTAATAATTTTATATTACAAAATCATTTCAAAATGCTACATATGTGAGTTCATTAAAGTTTAATGGATAGATTTAAATGATTAAATGAAGTGGAAATAAAATAAAGAAGTGGAAATTTCTAGTTTCTTTGGAAAGTTAGTTGTGCCAAAAGATTTTTTTCCTTGGAGACACAGATGAAAGGATGTCTTGTTAAAGCAGACATGTGGTAGAATGTTTTCCTGAAACATACACAGGTTAAAGGATGTTTTGATATAGCAAACATGTGAAGGTCTGTGATGAAGGATTATAAATATGACTCCACTAACAATGGGAGATGATTAGTGAACCTTGGTTTGCTTTTCTCCACTTCAATAGTCTTTGGTAAAGACAGGCATGTATTGGATCACCTTACATAGCTTTCTTGAACTCCACTGGTAGTGACATCAGAGAGAAACTCTCCAAAGAACTGCTCCTGAGGTTCCTGCTGCAACTGCTGCAGCTTTTGTGTCCTCAAGTCAGGTTATTGGTGAACCCTTAGATTCTTTCAGGATTGAATTACAGCTGCTAGTTCATGCCTGGTATCTGCCTGCCTTGAGGTCTCCTCTGCAGCTGTTGAATTGTAGTTGGTGTTTGCTACAAGACTGAACTGCAGAAAAAGAAGATCAAGCTTATCCCCAAACAATAATTGCTGAACAGGTCCATTTCTTCTATATCCTAATAACATTTTTCTTCCACTACCTCTGCTTGGTGGTGGGCTAGAGGAGAAGTTGAACCCTTATTAAAAGTAGGTTGCAAAAATAATTATGCCTACATAAAAGTATAGGTATTAATAATGCTTTATTTAGAATCCTAAGATTAAGTTTATTTAGGGATGCACAAACTATGTAACAGGTAAGGTTCTTTTTGAAAAATTACCAGGAAATATCTATTGTAGAATCAACTACGAATCAGTGAACCTGTCAGATTTAAAAAGAAAAAAAAAGACTGTTTTCATTAGAGTGCCACCATCACCACACCTCCATTGATATATAGGCCTGACTTGAAAATTATGATTTATTTTTAACTTGAAATTTACTTTATATGTGGTATTATATTTAATGTTCTCATTATTTCTCTCCTTGCATCAATTTATTTATTGGAAGCAGAGTCTTATTATTTAGCCCATACTGGCTTTGAGTTTGCAATTGTGGTTTTTTTTTTTTTTTCAACATCCAGAGTGCTGAGGTTAAAGGTGTATGCCACTATATCCAGATCAAGCATTTAATTTTTACAATGAGTTACAAATTTGATAATTTCACATTCCTATTTCACAGGTGATGGGAAAAAAAAAAAAGATTGGTGATTGTATGTAATTGGCTTACAGCATTAAATCAGAATGAATGGTTGATAAACATCTTAATGCCTATAGAGTGACCTCTCTTAACCATTATGCACACAAGATCAGAGAGTTGCAACTAATTCAGGTCCTTTCTCAGCAAATAAATTGAAGAAGATGATGACTTTCTTCCTCCTTTAACCATGGTATGATATTTGCAATTATCAGAAGTTCCAAGAACTTATTGATCATAAAGTAAGCCAAAAAAAAATATACAAGGTAAGAATAAGGATTTTCTCTGCTACCTCCAAAATACATGAATTAATCCTAATTATATCCTAGATTCCAAGATGCTATGTTTCAGGAAGACATCCCAAGAAAAGCATACACTGTCCTCTCACTCAAATTTGATCACCAGAAACTGTGCATCATTTTATTTTTCCTCAGTATAATAAAGCTTCCGTTTCAAGTTCGGTTTTAGGTATTCATCAAAAAAGGGTAAAAAGATATATCAATTTTTCTGTGCACACTCTTGATGAAGAGTAAGTTTTGTCTTGAGCAGACACTTCAATAAGAGGGATGGTCTCTTTCTTTGGGACTCTAAACAGTTTTCTAAAACTTTAGGGTCTCAGTCTGAGAACAGAGCTCACCCAAAGGACTACCTCAATCACCCTCCCAGGTGATACACATCCCATAATCTCTTATTTTATTTTTGCTTTTATTTTTGGTGCGTGGGTAAAGGAGTAGCACCTGAATGCACCAGGTCAGCAAAAGAGCCTGGAGTTTGGAAGACTCTGGACAATGCAGGGAAGGCTGACCCCTGCCACCCCAATTGCCATGGATACCAAGAATACTCTCCACAGACCATAGGAAAGAAAGGCTGTGGAAAACATCAAAGTATTCCGTTGGTATTCAGGTCAACCTGGGGCTTGAGAGATACCTTTGCCATGAAACTCAGTGTCAGAGAAATATCCACAATGTGGCCTTGAATAAAAGATAAACTAAAATGGTGAAATTCTGATAAGCCTTTAGAAACAGTGATAACAGGAGTGTTACAAAATTTTGTTTATTGCATTGCTTGTTCTATGACTATTTGTGTTTATTGTCTTGCTTGTTCCTTGAGTATTTGCATCTATTGTATTGCTAGTTCCTCAACCTGGAACTGACCTTAATACTTCTTGCATGTAATTAAAATGGTATAAAAGCAAAAAAAGGAGGGGGGATGGGATACAGGGTTTCTAGGGAGGGGAAAGGGGATGGCATCTGAAATGTAAACAAATAAAATATCCAATAAAAGAAGAGCTATAAAGAAAATAAAATGAAAAGCAAAAGAAAGGAAACATTTCCCCAAACAGGGGTTATCCAATTTTTCTGGTTGAATCAGAAGCTTTCTCACACCCTTTAATTTTTAACTAAGGAGAGATAAGAGAGATGGAACAAAGTGTGGCTTCAATTAAGTTCTCTATCCCCCCTTCTCTCTCTCCTTCCCTCCCTCCCTCTGTTCCTCTCTCTCTCTCTCTCTCTCTCCTCTCTCTCTCTCTCTCTCTCTCTCTCTCTTTCGTCATGAGATTTTTCTCTACTTTCCCTCTCCATCTAGTTTCCTCAGAGAACCTGGAAACTTTGGGTTGGGTTTGGCACAATACATATACTGATCTCTAGATGGGATTTTTTTAAGAGTTTCCTTAGCCATATGCTTTTAACACTAGTTAGATACCAAAAGAAGCTGACAATTTGAAATGGCCACATGTGGAAAGCTCATATGCATTTGGATCAGTCCACAGTTAGGCATCCTGCAAATACACCATGCTAAGAGCCATAACATATAGGCAGAGAAGGTGGTGCAAACACATGCAGGTACCATGCTTCCTGTTTCAGTCTCTGTGAGCCTGTAGTAGCCCTGCTTAGTTGATTCAGTGGGCCACATTCTTCTGGTGTATTCAATCCCTCTAACTTCTATAATCTTTCTTTCCTATTTTCCACAGTGTTCCTCGATCTCCCACTGGAGGGACCTAATCCAATTTAGATCTTTATGCATAAAGTCTGGCTATGAGTCTCTGCATCTAATCCCATTTACTGCTGGAAGAATCCTCTATGATGTCACCTGGACAAGGCACCTATCTATGAATATAACAGAACATCCTTAGGAATCATTTCATTGACTTTTTTTTTTTTTTGGCCAGTTGTATTTAGTAATGAAGGATGTGAAGTCTAAACTGGCTATCTTTTGTAGCCAGACAAGGTTTCCAGTCATGGGCCAGCATTGTATTTAGTCAAGTTGTTGGCTATGGGGATCCCATAGAGATTCCGAAATAATCCAGGCAGATGCTAGGACAGAGGATTCCTCTCTAAAAATTTACAGTGAGTCCTCATTAATGAGTACCAGTTCCACACAGCTCACTGAAAATGGAAAGGTTGAGCTCGTATCTCCATGAGGTCCTTTCCCCAATGTTCTAGTCACTGTGGTGCAGAGAAAAAAATTCTGTATATCAACTCAGCCACAAAACTTTCAACTGACAATCTGTCTTGCCTGCAAGTTATGCTGGAGGGATGGTGGCACAGAACTTGTGGGAGTGGCCCACCAATGTTTAGTTTTACTTGAGACTCAAGCCATGAGAGGGAAACTCATGTCTAGCACTGCTCAGATGGCCAGGAACCAGATATTAGATAACCCATAGACCTGAGGTAGAACCAAACATAGCTGAACTTTTAGAGTGTTGGCGTTCCTTTATAGAAGGGGTAAGAAGGTGGACACAGATGAATTTGTATGGTTCATTTTTATCACATGATGGTTGAAAGATACAGAGAAGAAACATCCAGAAAGGATGTTATTCTAAAATGTGTAATGAGAAAATTAAGGAAAGGAAAACTTTCAAAAGATTAAATGCTGAGAAAAGAGGATCACTTAAAGCAAAATGTACAGACTCCATTGCTAGTATTTGTGATGGTAGTAAAGTACTGACATTTTACCAACGTACAATATTTTGACATAATTATCCTCTCCAGGCCCCCAATGTGTTTCATCTGAATTCACAAGCATTTTTCTTAAACCAGGGCAGCCATCTAGAGTGTCTAACAGTATTCTATTAGTAAAATGGTTCTCATTTAAATCACACTTTTCTGAGAGTGGAGTCACAATAGTTCTTTAGAGAGTAAAGGGAAATAACTTCTTGGCAGCATACATTTTGTAACACAGTTTCAAATTTGTTCCTTTTGTTCCTTACTCCAATCATTACTTTAATGGCCTTTGAGAGGTTGCTGTGCTATCCAAATGATAACTTTACTAAATCTCTTTTTACAGTGCCTATTTTTCTACCATGATTAATTTCAGCATCTAGAAAAATTCAATGATCATAAAATATATAGTTTTATTAAAATATTTGTATAAGAATTATATTAAATGGCTCCTTTATATGTAATTTAATACTTATTTGCATTATACTTTAAACCACCAGCTTTGAAAACCAATAAGTTTTAGTAGCTAAAAATACACAAGAAGGTAGGTCATTTATATTTATCTTTTTGAATATTGCATTTTCAAATCTTTGTTCACTATTTGATGATTTTGAAAGTGTAATAGAAAGACAGAAGTTGCCTTTGAATCCAAACATACTTTCCATGGAAGTTCCACTCTAGTGAAGGATAGAAATCATTAAAAATGTAAATTTCAAAAGGAGGAAGATACAGAATAAAAGGAAGAGTGCTTTATGAGCTTGAATTCCTCTCTTTATTTTTTATTTTAATTTAATCAGTTTACTATTTTGTTTTGTTTTGTTTTTTGTTTTTTGAGACAGGGTTTCTCTGTATAGCCCTGGCTATCCTGGAACTCACTTTGTAGACTAGGCTGGCCTCGAACTCAGAAATCCACCTGCCTCTGTCTTCCAAGTGCTGAGATTAATGGCGTGTGCCATCATTGCCTGGCGACTAATTTATTTTTTAATTTACTCTTCTCTTCTATATCATAACCTGACTGGAGCTCTATCTTCTCCTCCCAGGCCCTTCCCACTCTTCCTCCATTTCCCTTCACAAAATGGCAGGCCTTCAAGGCATATCAACGAAATGAAGCATATCAATTTGCACTAAGACTAGGCACACCCCCTCATATATTAAATTTTGACAAGACAACCCAGTAGAAGGAAAGGGGTCCCAAAAGGCAAAAGAGTCATAGTATCCTGCTCCCATTGTTAGGAGTCCCACAAGAACACCAAGCTACATAACCATAATATATATGCATAGGACCTAGGTCAGACTCATTCAGACACCTTGATTGTCTGTTCAGTCTCTGTGAGGACCTATGAGCCCTGGTTAGTTGATTCTGAGGGTTTTCTTGTGGTGTCCTCGAACCCTTTGGTTCTGATAATCTTTCTCCTCTATTTTTCTTCTATAGGATTCCCTGAGCTTTTAGAGTCTCTTTTGAGAAGTCAGATGTAATTCTGATATGTTTCCTTTGTATGTTTTCTGGCCTTCTTCCCTTGGTGCTTTTAATATTCTTTATTTGTTCTGTAGATTTTGTGTTTTGATTATTATGTACCTGGAGGATTTTCTTTTCTGATCTAGTCTAGTTGCTGTTCTGTAAGCTTCTTGTATGTTTATAGGCATCTTTTTCTTTAGGTTGGGAAAGTTTTCTTCTACGATTTTGTTTAAAATATTTTCTAGGCCTTAGAGATGGGACTCTTCACCTTCTTCTATTCCCATTTTGTTTATAAGTTAAGCCTTTTCAAGGTATCTCAGATTTCGTGGATATTTTATATCAGGATTTTTTAAAAAATAAACATTTTCTTTAACTGATGTGTCAATATCTTCTGTTGTATCTTCTACTTCTTGGAGTCTTTATTTTTTCTCCTGTATTCTGTTGGTGATACTTGCATCTGTTGTTGCTGTTCTCTTTTCTGGGTTTTATAACTCCACAATTCCCTCAGTTTGTGTTTTATTTGTTGCTTCTAATCTACTTTCAGTTCTTGCACAGTTTTATTTATTTCCTTCACCTATTTAATTGTATTTTCCTGTATTTCTTTAAGAGATTTATTCATTTCCTCTTTACAGGCCTCTATCATATTTACAAGATTGGATTTAAGGTCATTTTATTTTGCTTTGATTGTATTAGGATATCCAGGGCTTGCTGTAGTAGAGTAGCTGTGCTCTGAAGATATCACATTTCCCTAGCTTCTGTTTAATATGTTCTTTCAAGGATCTTCAGCCATCTGGGTGGCTTTTGTTCCTGGATGTTCCTGTTGTAGTAGGTATCGGGAAGGAGGGTTAACCTGGATAGTATTGGACTTTGATGGATATTCTTGAGCTATGTGGTTCAGGATCTGCAGGTCTGTATGGTTCAGGAGAATAAGGTTTGTCTTGGATAGCAAACTGTGTAGGGCAGCTTGGATTACTCCAGAGGACTAAGTGAGCAGAGGTGATGGGTGGGGAAAGGAAGATAACCTGTATGGTCCAAGCTCTGCAGGTCTGATTATGGTGGATAGAGATGTGTTTGGGGGACAGTGGAGGATAAGAGGGGATAGCAGGATGATCAGGTCAGCTTGGGGTACTTCAGAAAACTCAGACATCAGAAGAAAAGGGTTGGGAAAGGAAAGTTAGACTGTATGGTTCAGAATCCCTCACGTCTGATTGAAGGTAGGTGGTGAGGTGTGTTGAGAATTGAGGTCTAGAGGGGATAGCAAGCTGCTCAGTGCAGCTTAGGGGACCCAGAGGACTGAGAGGAGGGGAGATGGGCAGGGGAAGGAAAGATAACCAAAAAACCCATTTTCTTAATGAGAGGAAGGGAGTAATATTTAACTAGATAGAATACAAACAAAAAATGAAACTGGAATAGAGTGCTGTTATTGTACACTTACTTATTAAAGATATGAGTTATTTCTAATTTTCTGTTCTACTTCCCATTACATGACTTCCATTGTCAAAGAAATGCAATGACTCTACATGTTATGGTTCTCAGGTGATTCCTTTCCTAAGTCACTTAAAAATTTCTGAAATTGATTAAGCCCTGCACTATGTGGGTTATTGTAAAAGTCTATGGAATAAAAATATGGAGTTATATAAACAATTCTGATGCTTTTACTGGCAAGTCCACAGCAAGAAAGCAACAATACTAGTTCAGCCAGTAAGTAAAGCGCATATCTTTTATAAGAAATTCCATATTGTACTTTACCTGCTCTATCTGAACAATACTCTGCTTTGTAGGTTTTAGCAAAAGTACTCAGATAGTTGTTTGGTGCCAAGTACTGTTACCATCTGAGCCATTCCCAGGCCCCAGTCCTATATATCTTTCCATCACTCCTCATTTTTTTAATACATGAGTGTTACTATCTTTTCTATATCAACCTCTTTATAATAGACAACGACAAAGACTGGAACTTGTTTTTGTTTTTACATTTCAAATCCTTATTTTACCAAGTGCTAGATCTATAAGGTGGGAAAGTTTCTAAAGTTTTCTGACCCTCTGCTTTCATATTTATGTATTAGGAATAATTTCAGCAAAAAGTGCAAAAGGCTTTACAAACAATTGAATTGTGTATAGTATACATGGTAATATTATATACTATCAAGTCTTGATAATATTATTGTACTATGTGGCCACTTAGCCCACACTATAGTTTCACAGCTTTTATTTCTTTGGATTCACCAGCTCATTCATATTCCATCATCTTTCATTATCGATGGCCATTGTGCTGGCTGTTTTTATGTCTATTGACACAACTGAGAGTTATTTGAAATCAGTTGAGAAAATGCCTACCTAAGATTCAGCTTAAGGTATTTTCTTAAGTAGTGATTAATAGAGGAGGGCCTAGCTGACTATGGGTGATGTCATCCCTAGAATGGTGCTCTTGGGTTCTTTTTTAAAGTGCATTTTAAATTCTTCTTTCATATACTACATCCTCATTGCAGTTTCCTCTCCCTTCCTTCTTGTATCTCCCTCAAAACCCCTCATCTCCCACAGATCCACCCCCTCCTCTACACCTCAGAAAGAACCAAGCCTCCCAGGGACATCAAAAATACATGGCATAACAAGATTCAATAAGACCAGGCACATACTACCACATCAAGGCTAGAGGAGGCAACCTAGTAGACATAGACAGCCCCAAACTCCCATTGTCAGGATTTCCACAAGAATACCATGCTACTCACATACAGAGGATCTAGGTCATAACCACTGCTCCCAAATCTCTGTGAACTCCCATGAGTTCTAGTCAGTTGATTGTACGAGCTATGTTTTTGTGGTGTCCATAACACCTCTCATTCTTCTGATCCTTTCTTCCTCTCCTCTATAGGATTCTCTGAGAATCTAATATTTAGTTGCGGTATTCTATATCTGTCCTCATCAGTTGCTGGATGAAGTCTCTGGTCTCTTTGAAGATGATTATACTAGGCTCTTGTACAAGAATACTCTGCAGGCAGGACAAACTGTAGGTGGAGGTTTTGTGACTTGGTTGGTGTGCAGTCCCTCTTCTTGAGATCTTGCCTTGTTATAGAAGATGGCAAGTTCAGACTGTGATAAGTGAATACTAGCTATAAAGGAAAATGCAATTATTCTGCAGTACACAAATGCAGAGAGGCTAAGTACAAAGGGAGACTTAGGGTCTATGTAAAGATCTCCCTGGGAAAATAAACAGAATCCCAATTTGGGGAAACTGGGAATAATTTAACCCCAAAAATTTTTTTTTTTTTTATTCTTCTTTAAATTCTTTCCCTCCCTTTTTAAAATTTTACCCCCCCAAAAACCCCCCCTTTCCCCCCCCCAAAAAAAACCCCCCCAAAAAAATTAAAAACGGTTCTAAGACCCCCCCAACCCCCCCAAAACAAAGGAAAAGCAAGCCCCCAAAATTCCCCCTTGAGGACCACAAGAATACCCCCCCAAAAAAAAAGGGGTCTAAAACCCGGCCCCCAAAACCCCAAAACCCCAAAATCGGTTTTCCTTTTACTATTTTTTTGGTTCCTCCCTCCATTTTACCTTTTCCCCCTTTTTTTTTTGGTTAAAAATTTTTGGGATTTTTTTTTATATTCTATTAATCTTTTTTTAAAAAAATATCCTTTTGTAAAAAAACCCGACCGGAAACTATATTTTTTTACTTTTTTTTCCCCCTTCTTCTTAACTTCCTTTTATAAAACAATTAAACTTTGTAAACTGTTTAAAAAAAATTTTTTTGGGGCCCCAAATCCAAAAAAAATTTTCATTAAAGATCTCCCAAAAAAACAAATAAATTTTTTTCTACATTTTAAAAACAAAAATATAAAAAATACAAAAAAAAACTTCTTTTTAAAATAATAAATTTTTAAAAAAACCCCTTTTTTTTTCCCTTCCACATTTCCTTTTTAAAAATAAAAACCCCAAGGAAAAACAAAACATTTTCCCCATCTCTCTTTTCCCCCGCCCAGGTTCCTTTTTTTTTTTTTCCTTTCAAAATAAAAAAGGATAATTTTTAAGAAAAAACCATAGTTTTTTGGTCATTTTCCTCAGAAAATTTAAAAAATATCCCCCTTTTTTATGTTTTTTTTTCCCCTTTCCCCCCAAAATTGCAGGGGGTTAGTTTAAAAAAATTTTTTAAAAAAATTTAAAAAAAAAAAAAAAAATTTTTTTCCCTTAAAAAAGGAAAAAAAAAAAAAAAGTGTTGGCGGGTTGGGTTTTTTTTAAAAAAATTTAAAAAATTTATAAAAAAATTTTTTTAAAAAAAATCTTACCAAATCACATCATTTTTCCCCTTCGTTCAAAAATTTACTCTTTAAAAAAAAGGATTTTTTCCTATCCATTTTTTTTTTTTAAAAAAACCCCTTTTGGGGATAAACAATTTTTTTTTTTTTTTAATTTTTTTTTTTTACACAAATTTAAAATTTTTTTTTTTTTTCCCCTTTTTTTTTTTAAAATTTTTTTTCCCCTGGGGGGTTTTTCCCCCAAACCCGCCCCCTTCCCCCCCTGGTTTAAAAGGGGCTTTAAAAATTAAAAAAAGGGGGGTTTTTTCCCATTGTGCTGTGGTACCCTGAAAAAGGGGAAAGGGGGTCCCCCTTTCCCTCGGTTTTTTGTTTGGGGGCCGTTTTCCAATTTAAGTTAAGTCTCCAAGAAAAATTCAGGGCATGAGAGCACACGGGGTGTTATGAAACCTCTGAATATGTTCCCAGGATCAACAGCTGATCGGTAAACATATCTGTGATTAATCATCTTTTTTTTTTCCTTTTTTAATTTTATTTTATTTTTTTTGCTTATTCACTTTATAACCCGTCCCAGTCACCCCCTCCCACAATCCTTCCCCATCTCTTGTTTTCTGAGTACCCCCTCCTCCTGTATCCCCCACCCTGCCACTTTAAGTCCTGAGAGGCTAGGTGCTTCCTCTCCCATTGAGGCCAGATGAGGCACCCAGCTAGAAGACCATACTCCATATACAGGCTGCATGTTTTGGGATAGCCCCCACTCCAGATGTTTGAGACATACATGAAAACCAAGCCACACATTAATCATCTTGAAAGAGAAACAACTACTTTCTAGATGGAGCAGAAAACTTACAGCGTGGAATGCCTGACAAAAGATACACCTTTTGCTGAATTTGTATAGCTAGTTTCTTTTTTGAGTACCAGTACAAATGTTATAAATGTTGTTCAACCTCCACATTTGTATTCTATAGATATTGTCAGTTCCCTGCCTGGTGTTGGGCTTAGTTATTTTCTGTGAATCTTTTGATGGCAAGTAAAGTACTCACTTGAGAACTATACCTGGACTATTAAAATAAAGGAAGCGGTGTTGTTTAGTACATAAAAAGTTGATGAGCAGTAAGTCTTAGAGATGATTATCTTCAGTAATTACATTTTTTATTCCACAGTATCCTGCATACATGAATATAAGAAATTTAACTTAATTCTTACCATAAAAGTAATGGATCATTGCTTCAATGTACCAAGTATTTCTATCATCTGTTAACTAGTTGTAGAGCAAAGATGCAAAAGTTGAAGTTTTCTAACTGAGCACTATAGTATAGTCACTTTTTCTTTTTAATTTTCACTTTTGTAATCTTAGCAAAGTACTAAGACTTATATACCTACTAAAATATAAAGATTTAAAATATATTATCCTTTTGATTTTCTGAAAAAAAATAACATTGTAGTTAATCCATGATGTTTCCATCATGGATTTTAATATATGATCAGTACAAACATATTTTATAAATTTTTCTTAATTCAAAATTTATTCTTAATTGACAAATATTAATTATGTGTGTTTATTGGATAGGGTGTGATATTATAAAAGAAATATATATCAATATATATATATATATGTTTATATATTAATAAAATAAATTATTTAAAAATAATTTATATTATAAATAATAATTATTATTATAATTACAATCTTTTAACACCATTCTCTGTGACAGGAAATAACTTTTAAAAATATTTTGTATATTTATTCATTAATATATTTATTAATATATTTAGTTTATAATATATATAGATGTTTCAAAGACATATATATCAATCATGACATGATTATATCATGATAAATAGTACATATATTATCCCTCTTTCTTACATTTTGTAGAGAGGATATTTAAAATTTATTCCACTGGCACGACTCAATTTTGAATCATATCATTACTAACAATGTTTATTTTACTGTGCAATAGATTTTAAAATTTATTCATTCTACCTAGCTTAAACATATACTCTTCTGGTCAATATCATACCACTCACCGTTTAACCTCACCCCTATAAAATGATGGATGTACTTATACAATCTACTTTTATAATTAACTTTATAGATTCTGCTTACAAATAATATGTAGCATTTACCATTTGTTCTTGGTTCACTTCAATTAGCACAATATCTCTTATATTAATCTATGTAGTTGTAAATAAAAATTTATCTAGTTTTAAGAGCTGAATATCAATGAAGAAAGGGTGAATGATACTTTTGTTGTATGTATACAAAAATACACATATATATAACAACAGTTTTTCTTTTGATTAACACTGAAGCTGATTTCATACCTTGAGTATTACAACAATGCTTTAATAAATGTAACAAAAGAGATATCTATTTAATAGGAGTGGAATGTGATTGTTTGAATAAAAATGGTACCTATAGGCTGATAGGGAATGCTTGTTTTAGAAGTGCCTTTTTGCAGGAGGTATGACTTTATTTAAAAGAAGTGTGTCACTGAGGGTGGGCTTTGAGTTCAGAAGCCCAAGTTAGACCCAGTGTCATTATCTCTTCTTGTAGCCTTTAGATTCAGATGTAGAAGTCTTGGCTCCTTCTCCAGTAACCATATCTGTCTACATACTGTCATGTTTCCCAACATGATAATAATGGATTAAACCTCTGAACCTGTAAACCAGTCCTAATTAATTGTTTTCCTTTATGAGAGTTGCCATGGTAATGGAGTCTCTTCATAGCACAAGCAGTCCTAAGCTGTATTGGTGTAATATATTTTTATCATATTCATTCCCATTACATTTTCTTGTATCCCCTCCTAGCCTCTTTTTGCAAGGTTGCTCCTTTCTACTTACATGTCTTTTCTTTTGACTCACTGATTTTAATTAGGTTGCTTACATGAACATATGGAAGTTATTTACTGGAACATGGACTACTTACTAGGGACTACAACATTGAATAAAATGCCTATCCCCAATAACTGTTATGTGTCAATATCTTCTTTGTGAGTTGTGAGTTCTCAAGATGTCCCTTCCTAATAATTTTGTTTATTATTCATCAGATGGTGGACATTTAGACTGATTTTATTGGTTAATTATTGTGAATAGTACTGTATGGCAGATGGACATAGAAATGCCTGTGCTACATATCAGTTTAATTGTCTTAGTACATTTACTTAGGAGTGTGCTTACTATATAATATGATAGTTTTCAATTTTATTTTTTGAGGGGGCTGTATATAGTATTTCATATTATATGCACTAACTACTTTCATCTTCAACAATATGCAAGGACTCTCTTTGCTCTGCATCCAGGCCAGAACCACAATAGTTTTCTCTTAGCTATTATTGAATGAGGCATGATCTCATGGTTGGTTTGATTAGCATTTTTGTGATAAGTAGAGAATTTGATTAGTTTTTCATTGATTTACTGACCTCTTGTATATTCTCTTTTGAAAATGTTCAGTTAGATCTATTGTTTGTTTTAATTGATTTTTTTCTTATTATTTTACTATTTAGCTTTTGAAGATCCTCATGTGATCTTAATGTCAACTCTTTATCAGATAGATACATTTGAATTATATACTCCCATTCTTTATGTTGTCTCTATAGTCTATCAAGTGTTTCCTTTTTTATAAAGGATCACTTGATTTAGTTTAGTAATCTTATTTATATTTGCATTTTCTTCCTATTTTTCTGAAGTCTGGCTCAAAACTTCCTTTGCTATTTCAATGTTTGGAAGCTCTTTCTCTATGATTTCTTCTATATGTTTCTTAGTATAAGAACTTCCATTTAAATTTTTAATCCATTTCTAAGTTCTTTTTTCAGGACTAGAAATTGAATTCAGGTTCTTGCACATGGTAGGAAAGTACTCTACCAATTATTTCAACTTGGAGTCTTTTCAATTGAATTTTGTAACTATTGAAAGATCTAGCTTCACCCGTCTGCACTGAGAAACTCAATTTTCCTGGAAATTTGTCTTTAAAAGAACATCATTTCTCTAGTGAATGTTCTTAGAAGCTTTGTCAGGAGTTAGTTGGCTGCATATATGTGATTTTGTGAAGAAACGGTTTCTTCCGTGCTTATCTCCATTTTGATGCCAAATTGATGCTGTTTGGGGAAATTCAGATTTCCAATATATTTTGAAGTTAGGTATTGTCGTATCATAGGTTCCTTTGTTTATCTTTATGTCACAATGTCATTAGATGTTTGTACATTTATATCCCATATAAATTTTCAAAAAAGTAAAAAGTAATCATTTTAACTTTCGTTAATTACTTTTTGTTGTAATAGAAATACCATGAACAATAACAACTTAGATGAAATATTTGTTTTTTGTGGTTTACAGTTCTAAAGGGATAGAATCCATTGTGACAACAGACAGGAAGCACATGGTAGACAAGAGCAGGAAGCTTGGTGGTTATATTTTCATCCACATATATGAAGCCTGGAGAGAGAAAGAATAGGAAAGAGAGCAAGCCTTTGAACTCTCAAAGCATTCCTCCAGTGACATACTTCCTCTAACATGGCTTCCTCTCTCTCTCTTTTTCTCTCTCTCTGAATCATCTGATAGATATTTATTGCTGTCTTTTCCTACCTACATCTTGACTTTTTTTAATTTAGCATTTGAAATTCACTTTATGTACCAAACACTGCCAAGTCTCCCCTTCACATAGTCCCTCTCCCATCTATCTCCCCTCCTCCTCTGAGAGGGTAGAGGGTCCCCTGGGTATTTCCCCACTCTGGCACATAAAGTCTCTGCAGGGCTAGGTGCATCCACTCCCACTGAGGCCAGATAAGGTAGCTCAGTTAGGTAAAAATATTCCACAGACAGGCAACAGCTTTAGGAATAGCATCTACTCCAGATGTTGGAGGACCCACATGAAGACCAAGCTGCATATCTCTTATATATGTGTAGAAGCCTAGGTCCAGCCTATGTATGCTCTTTGGTTGGTGGTTTAGTCTCTGAGAGACCCCAATGGTCTAGGTTATTTGACTCTGTTAATCTGGAGTTCTTATCCCCTTGAGGGCTTTCAATCTTTCCTCTTGTTCTTTCATAAGAGTCCACAAGATCCATTCAATGTTTAGTTGTGGATATCTGCATCCATTTCAGTCAGCTGGGGGTGGAGCCTCTCAGTTATGCTAGGCGCCTGTCTGCAGCATAACAGAGTATCATTAATAGTGTCAGGGATTTGTGCTTGCCCACAGGATGGGTCTCAAGTGGAGCTGTAGACAGGATAATTTTTGGGTCAAAAGTTTTGTGGGTGGATTGTATCCTGATAGCTCCAAGTAGGTTCTTGACTGGCTACAGGAGGTGACCTCTTCACATATAATATCCCCACTGTTATGAGTCTCAGCTAAGGTCACTCCCTTTGAATCCTGGAAGCTTTCTCCCATCCCAGGTCCCCAGCATGTCCTTGAGATGCCCGCCAACCCCCATGCTGCAGATTTCCTTTCATTCTCCTAGCTCTCATGTCCTCTCTCCTGTCTCTCTCCATACCTGGTCCTGCAAACCTCTCTCTCACATTCTCCTTCCCATCCCCTCTCCCACTTACTTCCCTCTCTCCACCTGCCTCCTATGACTATTTTATTCCACCTTCTAAGTGAGATTCAAACATCCTCACTTGTGAGTTCCTTCTTGTTTAGCTTCTTTGGGTCTGTGGAGCGTAGCATGGGTAACCTCTATTTCATGGATAATATCCACCTATCAGTGAGTACATACTATGCATGCCTTTTGTGTCTGGGTTACCTCACTCAGGATGATATTCTCAACTTCCATAGACTTGCCTGAAAAATTCATGATGTCTCTGTTTATAATAGTTGAATAGTATTCCACTGTGTAATAGGAACCTAGAAATTAAGTAGTATGCTACAAAAAGAAAGCCGGTGGCATTCATTTTTTATTTTTTACATAACTTTTCTGTTTAAGCCTACTGTGTTCCACTTCAAAATGAAGTGGACAATTACATAATCTTTACTGTTAAATATCTTACTGTTTAACAAAGTTGAAGAAATTATTGCATAAAATAAAGTAAGTTCATTTTAATGTATGTAAAAGCTTGATTAACTATAATGACTTTTTGATCTCATCAAAGAAGAAGCCTGATGAAATGATACATTTATTTCTGAGTTGTTGCTATTGCTCAAGCATGTTTTAGAATTATTTTCCTGATTCCTTCTCAGTCTTGTGAACATTTTCAATGTTAAAATTTATAGGTTTGAAATGTGAATATGTTTTTTAGAAATGTGGAAAAATAACAAAAATATCTTCTGAGAACTTTGATTTCTTTTATCAGATACTTGAAGTTCTTGTCATACAGATCTTTCACTTGCTTGGTTAGAGTCACACCAAGGTATTTAATATTATTTGTAACTATTGTGAAGGGTGTCATTTCCCTAATTTCTTTCTCGGTCTGCTTATCCTTTGAGAAGGGGAAGGTTACTGATTTGTTTGAGTTAATTTTATAACCAGCCACTTTCCTGAAGTTGTTTATCTGGGTTAGGAATTCTCTGGTGGACTTTTGGGGGGTCACTTAAGCATACTATCATATCATCTACAAATATTGATATTTTGACTTCTTCTTTTCCAATTTGTATCCTTTTGATCTCGTTTTGTTGTCTAATTGTCCTGGCTAGGACTTCTAGTACTATTGAATAGTTAGGTAGAAAGTGGGAAGCCTTGTCTAGTCCCTGATTTTTGAGGAATTGCTTCAAGTTTCTCCCCATTTAGTTTGATGTTGGATAGTGGTTTGCTGTATATTGTTTTTCCTATGTTTAGGTGTGGGCCTTGAATTCCTCATCATTCCAAGACTTTTACCATTAAAGGGTATTGAATTTTGTCAAATGATTTCACAGCATCTAGTGAAATGATCATGTGGTTTTTTTCCTTGAGTTTATTTATATTGTGGATTATGTTCATGGATTTTCATGTAATGAACCATCCCTGAATCCGTGGAATGAAGCCTATTTGATCATGTTGGATGATCGTTTTGATGTGTTCTTGGATTCAGTTTGAGAGTATTTTATTGAGTATTTTTGCATCAGTATTCATAAGGGAAATTGGTCTAAAGTTCTCTTTGTGGGTCTTTGTGTGGTTTAGGTATAAGCATAATTGTAGCTTCATAGAACAAATTGGATAGTATTCCTTCTGTTTCTATATTGTGGAATAGTTTGAAGAAATTTGCCATTAGGTCGTCTTTAAAGGTCTGATAGAATTCTGCACCAAACCCATCTTGTCCTGGGCTTTTTTTAGTTGGGAGACTTTTATTGACTGCTTCTATATCTTTAAGGGTTATGGGACTGTTTAGATGGTTTATCTGATCCTGATTTAACTTTGGTACTTGGTATCTCTCTAGTAAGTTGTCCATTTCATCCATATTTCCAGTTTAGTTGAGTATAGGCTTTTGTAGTAGGATCTGATGATTTTGGGAATTTCCTCGGTTTTTGATAAAACAATACATTTCAGGCAGATTCTTAGGATAAGTGTAGAAAGCAGTCACATTTTTTGAACCAATATATTACAAGATGACCCACCATACCCCACTTATACTTGTCAATCACTTTTGTAGTCCAAAGTTTCAAAATCTTCCACATTCTTCCCAGTTTCTACAGCAATAGCTCACACCTATGTACTAATTTTTGTATTAGCTATTTTTCTACTGCTCTGATAATACACCATGACCAAGAAAGATTTGATTTTAAGCTTACTGTTTCAGAGGATTAGAGTCCATGGTCATAAAGGGGGGAGCATGACAGGTAACCATGGTTCTAGAGTAGTAGCTATCAACACATTTTGAGACACAATTTTAAGGCAGAAAACACATTGCGAATATTATAAGCACTTTGAAATTTCGAATCCAGTGCCACCAACCTGTGATATACATCCTCCAAAAAGGCCAACCCTCCTAATACTTCCAAACGGTTCCACCAACTGGGGACCAAGTATTCAATTATATAAATATGTTGGAGGATCAATTTCATTCAAACCACTACAGACTGTTTTATATGTCTTAAGCTTTATCAATTGTAAATATATTATTTTAGATTGTAGCATGATTTTTTACATCATTTATATTTTTGGACAGATATGTTAATGTTTTGATATAAGTTTTATCAATGTTTTTGCTTATATTTTCTGCTATATTCATTTTTTTCTTGTTTATAAAATTATCCTATTCCTATACAAGTAAATTCTACTTTCTTTTAGTATCAGTATGCTTTCCCCTTTTATGTCTCTAATAAATATGGAAGTTATTTACATGAATTTGTGAGTTAAGTACTTAATTTTAATTGTTTTTCACATGACTGTTTCCATGATTCGAATAAAGCTTAAATATGTGAAGTAGTGTTGACATTTATCCTATTGTAAAATATTAAGATGACAATAAAAATATGACTAAGGACTTCAGAGGTAGCACTTTTAGAATGAGATTACTGTTATATTGTCATGATAAACTCTTTTATATTTTTGATGGTAAAAGCATTGAGCTTCAGAGACAAAATTGTGATATCATCTATATGACTGAAGCTTCACATCCAGAAACATGAATCTCTACTTACATACTTTTTTCAAGAATACACTTCTTATTTTATTTTTCTTACCTTTTTAATTGAAATATGATTACATTATCCTCAACTCTCCTTTCTCCCTCCAGCATCTCCAAGTTACCCTTCCTTGAACCCTTCCCAAGTCCTCTACTTTCAAGGTCATATTCTCATTTTCTTCGATTATATTTACATACACACACACACATACATACACACATGCACATACACATATGACCTATAGAATCTGTTTTTGGTTTTTATGTGTATATGGCTTCAAGGCTGATCATTATGCATGGGACAATCAATAAGAGGTCTCCATCTCAGCAGGGCGGTGGTGGCGCACGCCTTTAATCCCAGCACTTGGGAGGCAGAGGCAGGCGGATCTCTGAGTTCGAGGCCAGCCTGGTCTACAGAGTGAGTTCCAGGACAGCCCGGGCTACACAGAGAAACCCTGTCTCGAAAAACCAAAAAAAAAAAAAAAAGAGGTCTCCATCTGTGATAAAGACTATTTCTCCTTCCAGCAGTCAATAGTTCCCTGCAATAGTTTAAGAGTATGACTCTATAAGATTTTCCTCTTCCATATTTATATGTTCATTGATATTACATTTTTTAAAATGTTGTTTATGGTGTCCTTTCTAGGAAAAACTTTCACAGAAAATGTTCTGGTCTTCTGGTTCTTAGAATCTTTCTGCTCCTTTTTCTACAATTCTTCATGGGCCATAGATACAAAAGTCTGATATAGTTGTATCCACTAGGGCTGAGATTCCCTAACATCTATTTATCTCTACACTGTATTCAGTTGTGGTTTCCTGTGATAGTCCCCATTTTTTGTAAAGAGAAGACTTTTTGATTAGGGGTGGTAGCTATACTTATCTGTGGCTATATGTGTAAGATTTAGAATGTAGAGAAGAATTCTATTGTTCTATCAAAATAATGGTAGTTGATTCTTTTCTAAGGTTCATGACCTAATCAGTCCCAAAAGTTTGGCTAGAGTTCCAATATCAGGCATAATTTCTCTACTCTTGAGTGATGCTTAGGTCAAATTATACAGCTGTCTGTTGCCGTCAACACATGAGAATTATTTGTTGCATTTTTAGGAATATTTTGCCTTGCTAGTCATTGTTGAGGTTTCTAAGTGTCGTGGTAAGCAGAAGAATATTGAAATCATATGAAGTATTGGTTCTACTCTAAGGTATAAAATCAAATGTTAATAATGGAAGAAAATCTGTAAAGTTTACAAATATGTAAATTAACTAATACATTATAAAAGCAACCAATGTTTCATGTATGATACTCAAAAACAATTTAAGAAAATAGCTTAAGTAAAATGAAAATTAAATTTAACATACCTGAAATTACACAATGCATGAGAGATATGTTAGAAAAAAATTTATAGCAAAAAATTCCTACAGTATTTCTTTAGATGATTTTCAATCAATCGAGTTTCCTCAGTTGATAATTCTTCGTTTAGCTCTGTAGTTCATTTGTAATAGGGTTATTTGGTTGTCTGGAGTCTAGTTTCTTGAGTTCTTCCTTTATATTGGATATTAGCATCCTATCGGATGTAGGATTGGTAAAGATCTTTCCCCAATCTGTTGGTCACAGTTTTGCCCTATTGACAATGTCCTTTGTCTTCCAGAAGCTTTTCAATTTTATGAGGTTCCATTTGTCAGCTCTTGATCTTAGATCATAAGCCATTGGTGTTCTGTTCAGAAAAATTTCCCCTGTGCCCATGTGTTCTAGGCTCTTCCCCACTTTCTCTTCTATTAGCTTCAGTGTGTGTGGTTTTATGTGGAGGTCCTTGATCCACTTGGACTTGAGATTTGTACAAGGAGATAAGAATGGATCAATTTGCATTCTTCTAGAAGATAACCTCCAGTTGAAGCAGCACCATATGCTGAAACTGCTGTCTTTTTTCCACTGGATGGTTTTAGCTCCTTTGTCAAAGATCAAGTGACCATAGTTGTGTGAGTTCATTTCTGAGGCTTCAATTCTATTCCATTGATCTTCCTGTCTGTCTCTTTACCAATACCATGCAGTTTTTATCACTATTTCGCTGTAGTACAGCTTGAGGTCAGGGATGGTGATTTCCCCACAAGATCTATTGTTGACAGTAGTTTTCACTATCCTGGCTTTTTTGTTATTCCAAATGAATTTGAGAATTGTTCTTTCTAACTCTGTGAAGAATTGAGTTAGAATTTTGATGGGGATTGCATTGAATCTATAGATTGCTTTGGGCAAAATGGACATTTTTACTATATTAATCCTGCCAATCCATGAGCAGGGGAGATCTTTCCATCTTCTGAGATCTTCTTCAATTACGTCTTCAAGTCTTTCATCAGAGACTTGAAGTTCTTGTCATACATATCTTTCACTTGCATGATTAGATTCACACCAAGGTATTTTACCTTATTTGTGATTATTGTAATGGGTGTCATTTCCCTAATTTCTTTCTCAGCCTGTTTTTCTTTCAAGTAGAGGAAGGTTACTGATTTGTTTGAGTTGATTTAATATTCAGCCACTTTGCTGAGGTTGTTTATCAGGTTTAGGAGTTCTCTGATAGGAGTTTTGGGGTCACTTAAGTATACTATCATATCATCTGCCAATAGTGATATTTTGACTTCTTCCTTTCCAATTTACATCCCTTTGACCTCCTTTTGTGTCTAATTGCTCTATCTAGGACTTTTAGTACTATATTGAATAGGTAAGGAGAGAGTGGGCAGCCTTGTCTAGTTCCTGAATTTTGTGGAATTGCTTGAAGTTTCTCTCCATTTAGTTTGATGTTGGCTACTGATTTGCTGTATATTGCTTTTACTATGTTTAGTTATGGACCTTGAATTCCTTATCTTTCCAAGACTTTTACCATGAAGGGGTGTTGAATTTTGTCAATGTTTTTCAGCATCTAATGAGATGATCATGTGGGAGTTTTTTTCTTTGAGTTTGTTTATATAACGGATTACACTGATGGATTTCCATATATTGAACCATTCCTGCATTCATGGGATAAAGCCTACTTCATCAGGATGGATGATTCTTTTGAAGTGTTCTTGAATTTAGTTTGCAATAATTTTATTGAGTATTTTTGCATCAATATTCATAAGGGATATTGGTCTGAAGTTCTCTTTCTTTGATGGGTCTTTGAGTGCTTTAGGTATGAGTGTAATTGTGGCCTTATAAAACCAATTGGGTAGTGTTCCTTTTGTTTTTATTTTATGGAATAGTTTGAAGAGAGTTAGTATTAGTTCCTCTTTGAAGGTCTGATAGAATTCTGCACTAAAACCATCCAGTCTTAGGCTTTTTTTTTTTTTTTTTTTTTGGTGGGTAGACTTTTAATGAGTGCTGCTATTTCTTTATGCGTTATGGGACTGTTTATGTGGTTTATCTGATCTTGATTTAACTTTGGTACCTGGTATCTTTCTAGAAAGTTGTCCATTTCATACAGATTTTCCAGTTTTGTTGAGTATAGACTTTTGTAGTAGGATCTGATGATTTTTCGAATTTCCTCTGTTTCTGTTTTTATGTCTTGCCTTTCATTTCTGATTTTTATTAATTTGTATAGTGTCTCTGTGCCCTCTGGTTATTCTTGCTAAGCGTTTATCTATCTTGTTGATTTTTCTCAATGAATCAGCTCCTGTTTTTTGTTGATTTTTTATATAGTTTATTTTTTCTACGTTGTTGTTTGCAGACCTGAATTTGATTATTTCCTGATGTCTACTCCTCTTGAGTTTACTTGCTCTAAATGTTTTGACGTAAAATTAGCCTCCATTAAACAAAAGACAAAGAAAATAAATCCATGATAAAAAACTAAATTTAAGTTATATCTGCCAAACTACTAAACTGAGTTTCTGGAATGTAGTACAAGGAAAACTTTTGTCTAAACAAATTAACTGCACCTAAAAGGAAAGAAAGAGTAAGTATTTCGAGACTCATTAATAGTGTTAATAGTCTCAATTTTCAATAAAAAGAAATAGGTTAATGGATTGGATTATAAAACAAGATACATCTTTCTACTGTATTCAGGAAACACATCTCTCTACTATGAGCAGACATCACCTTGAGTGAGAAACTTATTCCAAGCAAAGAGACCCCCAAATCAAGAAGGTATAGCTATTTTAATATTTGACAAAAATATACTTCAAAAACGTAATTGGAAAAGATAATAAGTAAGTAAAAACTCCACCATGAAGATTTTTGTAATTCTAAACATTTATGCATCAAACAATAGGGCACTTGAGTTCGTAAAATAATCTATATTACCCCTAAATCACATATTGATTCTTAAATATTTATAGTTGGTGACTTCAATACCCTATTCTTGCCAATAGGTCATTCAGAAAAAAATCTAAACAAATAAGCACTGGAATTAGATAATCTCATAAATCTAATAGATCTATCATATATCTACTAAATATTACATCTAAACAGTAAAGAAAATGTGTTTGTTTTTTGCCAATATGATGTATTTTTATTACTATAGCTCTATAGTAAAACTTGAAATCAGGCATTATGATGCCTTCAGTAGGTCTTTTATTATTCAGGATTGTTTTAGTCATTCTGTGTTTTTTGGTTTTCCATATAACATTGAGAATTATCCTTTCACAGTTTGTAAAGAATTATGTATTTTGATGGAGATTATATTTAATCTGTAGGTTGTTTTCCATAGGATTGCCATTTTTACTGCTAATCCTACCAAACCAGGAGCATAGATGGGTGATTTCTCCATATTCAGATATCTTCTTCAATTTCTTTCTACAAAGACTGGAAGTCTTCATCACAAAACAATTTCATTTGATTGATATTTAATGTTATTTGAGGCAGTTGTAAAGATTGTTGTTTCCCTCATTAACAAACTTCACCCTACAACAACAACCTCACTACAAGACGTGCTAGTACAATAAAGGCAAAAAAGTTATGGAAGTAACCAACTACTTTCTTGTTGAATTTAAGGGCCTACTTCATGAGATAATGAAATTCATAACTAACATGTGGCAGGAGTTACAGATATCTTGGTGGTTTGGGATCAATGTGTACTCCTAAGAGATTACACCATGTATTAGATATAGTGCCAGAGGTTCATTGAGGGAGGGAGGGAGGTCATGAAAGACCATTTTTTTGGTTTGGATATGAGAGAGAGATAAAGACAGACAGACAGACAGCTGACAGACGAGGACACACACACACACACACACACACACAGAGAGAGAGAGAGAGAGAGAGCACTATGATGCTCAAGGAGACTTTCTAAAGGGTGTCCTTGTTCCATAGGAAAATATATAACGTAATGAGAGTTAAAATATGGAGCACCTGTTAGAACAGATGATGACATAAGCTGCTCGAACTGAGTCACTGAAAGGCAGGCTGATGAGGTGCCTTATTTATTACAAAATGAGGAAAGTGGTCAAGATCTTGAAACTAAATGGATTACATGCCTAAAGGAAAACCTACTATTATTATTCTACTAAAAGAACATAGCAATAAAATGACTTCTATTCACATACTATTATTAACAGGTCATTGTTTTGCTCAACCCTTATCAAAGAAGTTTCTTTCTGCAGTGGATGGAAATTAACATGAAAAATTCACAACTGGATAGACTTTGGAACAGTGAGTTCCCAATACCATATCTTCCTTAATTCCCTTCCCTTAAGGCTTAGGGATCTATGTGGAAAGAGGGGCTAGAAAAATTGTAAGAGTATCAGAGCATGATTGCAAGGAAATAGTACCTTCCAGTCTCAACAAAAAGGATACATGATATACATATGAACTCAGAGATTGTAGCAGCATACATAAGACCTTTTTTTTGTTCTCTTTTTAAATTGGGTATTCATTTACTTATATTTCAAATGTTATCCTCCTTCCAGGTTTCCCCTCTATAAACCCCTATCCCATTCCCCCTACCCCTGCTTCAGACTTCTTAAGGTTCAAGAGAAACAGTGTCCTAGCACCATTTGGGCAAGTGGACACAAGCTTCCATCCCTAACCAAGAAGGTTTTTTTGTTGATACTTACTAGCAAAGAGAAAATTAGAGTTTTCCAATGGAGTCTCAATGAGTATATCAGTCATACTACAGGATAGACCCCATGCCTAGGAGTAGTTAGACAACACACATAAATTACATGTTTTTATTTTTGTTGTTGTTGTTGATGGTGGTGGTGTTCTTGTGTGTGTGTGTGTGTGTGTGTGTGTGTGTGTGTGTGATTTTGTCTGTGTTGATATTTTCTCTTATTGATGTCTTTAAATCTTATTTTGTTTGTAAGATTCTTTTTAGAGAGAAAGAGAAGAGGGAAAGGAGAGAGGGAGAGAAAGAGAAACAGAGAGAACAAAGTTGGGTGAGTAGGGAGGTCTGGGAAGTTTGAGGAGGGAAAATCATGAAAAAAGTATAATGTATGAAAACTTTTAAATAAAAATATATATACTTAAAATATAGAATACATATATAGTTATTTTGCTTTTATTTATACTTTCTAGATTTTTTATAAATAAAACCATGTATATGAAATATACTTGCCACACACACTCATATATATATATATATATATGAAAGCATAAAGAAGATTGGGGTTAGGAAACTAAAAGATTTGGGATTAGGTTCAAGGTTATGTCATGGTCTAGTTAGAAAGTAAATGTCAAGTCATATGTCGTTAGGAAATGATTTTTCTATGTTCTTTTATTCATTTTTATAGATGTAGTAAGTTTTACTGATAGTGTTCAAGAAAGCAGGGCTTCTTAAGCTGCTTTCCTTCTTTTGGGGCTTTAGGATGGAGACTGTGGTGAGATTCTTAGTGATGGGGTATGATTTGGAACAGGGACTTCTCAGCAGCTGAAGACCTCTCTCTTTATCTCATGTTCTTGCTAGGGCAAATGTTCTAGGGCACCTTACCCTTTGGAGGCCATGTAGAACGATTATGAGGTTCACCACTCTGTTGCTGTAGCCACATTTGTTGTCATACCAGGAAATGAGGTTTTAGTTGTCATTGAAAACAATTCCAGCCATAACATGAAAAGTGGAAAAGTCAGTATCTGTGCTACACTGTCCTCAGTGTAGCACAGAATAGTCTTTATTGGGCCCTCAATGCCAACTTCACAAGCTTCTTGATGTCATCATACTTGGCATCATACTTTAGGTAGCATATCTGATTCATGATGGATGATGGACACTCTAGGGCTAGTAACATGGAAGACCATGACAGTGAGCTTCCAGTTCAACTCTGAGGTGACCTTGCCTACAGCTTTGGTAGCATCAATGGATGCAGGAATGTTATTTGAGTCTGCCTCATGGCTATCACACTACTATTTCCCATAAAAGCATCCAAAGTCTTCTGAGTGGTGGTGAATGCATGGACTGTGGTTATGAGTCCTTCCACAATTACAGGAAAAATGGCTGACAATCCTGAGTGAATTGTCATACTTCTCATGGTTCACAGAGCCAGAGAATGAGAAGGAACCAGAGATTTAGAACATATTGGCAATGTTAGTATTAGGCCAAGTAGAACAATTCAGGAGAGAGCAAGAGAAGCTGTTTTGAATCTGTCAGCTTGGAGAGGACTTTGAACCAGACTAGCTGAATTAAACCAGCCATCAGAGTTCAGAAAGAACTGAAAAAGGAGAGCACATTAAGCAATAAGTCTCAGAGGCCAAAAACATGCCAGGCCTAGATTAGATTGTAGGGAGGCATTAAGCCTCAGAGATGACAATTATATAAGGTGAATAAAAGATTCTTTTGCAATCAGAACCTACATCACCCCACCTGATGTTGACAGGATTTGACTCCTGGATGATGGAAATAGCCATCCTATTAATGACAAGTTTTCCATTCTCAGCCTTGACTGTGCTGTGAAACTTCTGGATAGAGTCATACCAGAACATGTAGACCATGTAGTTGAGGTTAATGAAATGGCCATTAATAGAAACAATATCTACCTTGTCAGAACTGAAGGCAGCCCTGATAACCAGGTACTCAATATGGCCAATTCCATCAACTACAACCTTGGTCAGGGACCAAGCAGGCAATGAATTTTCAAAAGGTTGCAACTATGACTAGAACAGAAATAAGCAGAGAGCCTTTTCCTCCATTCTTAACCACATTCTTTTTTGAGTTTCACAAGTGTTTTATTTTCATTTAATGTAGAAACTTTGCACATACTGTTTCAACCTCCATGGAATATTCCCTTCATTTTGATTTTAAGTAATATCTACTTGTCCCTTATATTTTCACTTCATTTCCTCTTGTTACATGCTTTCTTAACAAAGCACCATTATGATTTAATACCATGTATCACTTTACATCTACTTTTCATACATCGTGTATTGTCACTCTCTCAACCAAATTATAAATTTTATTGTTTGATGAATGCTTACCTATGTTAGTATTTATAATTTTATATTTATATGTCAGTTCAAATGTCACCATTCTTGGCTTCTGCAGATTGTCACAGCCAACATTTTTAGTGTTTATGTCAGCTTCATGTATTGCTTTTTATCTCATTCTTTTGTTTAATTTCTTTCTATTTATCAAGAATATTAAGAATATTTATATGCCTGGATATTTACTATCTTTATCACATTAGAATATGGATGCTACAAGAATATGGAGACATTGCTTTTGATTTAGTAATATTGTATATCCATTCCTTACACAATGATATAAAATATGTGAATGTTAAAACCATATGTCAAATTATTGACTCAATATGATACCTTTAGCTTAATTTGTACTTAAAAAATTGGACCCAAAAGGAGCCTGTCCTAGAAACAATAAATCTTGAAAATTTGATCATGTTCTTTTGAAAATCTGAGATCACCTATTCCCTAAAAACAGGCAAAATAAAACAGTTGCAAAAAAAAGTATTCTCAGAACACAGTCCAAGAATGAAATCCTGTGAAGAGAATTCTGAGTGCTTTGAGAAAATGAAAAAAAAAAAAAAAAAAAGACAAGAGTCTTATGACCTCAGTTTTCTTTTTTTTTTCAAAAACATGGAATTGTTCATGGATTATATTTTCATGCCACTCCAAGGTGTAGAGAATAGGCATGAGTTTACTTCAGATCATTCATCACAACTGACTATTGTTATTTGTTTAAATGCCTCTGTGGAAAAATACGTTTTCACCACATGCAACTTGCCCTTGTGATTATATTCTTTACTCATGGGTTGTCTTAACCCTCAGAGTATAAATTATCTGATGCTCTGGATAAAGTTAGCTATTGAATGAGAACTTTATTTTGCCTCATTTATCAACTCCATTCTCCCAGGTCCACCATTTCTCGAGCAGAAATCAGTGTACAGCAGAAAAACAGGGAAAAATTATTTGATTATTTTTGTTATTTTCCCATTATCACCATTATTTTTTATGACACTGAAAATAAAATCCAGTCTTACATATACTGAATAAATGTTCCATCTCTGAATTATCACCCCAACCTTCATTTTTTAAATTAAAATTTTAAGTAAGCCTGCAGGTAAACTGATTTGTTAGGCCATTTCTTGTATATATCAATATATTTTGTTCTTCACAGTCTCGTTTCCATTTTGTTTCCCTACCTAATCCCAAATACTCTTCATTTTGATTTTGCCACATATGTTATGCTACTTTCTCTTTTTTTCTTTTTTGTTTTTTTTATTGGATAATTTCTTTATTTACATTTCAAATGTTATTCCTTTTCCTGGTTTCCCCTCCAGACACCCCCTATCCTATTGACTCTCCCCCTGCTTCTATGAAGGCATATTGCTTTCTCAACTATCCTGATAACATCTTTTATTCCATCTCATAGTTTTCTTTCTAGTTCTCTCTGTCTCTGTCTGTCTCTCTCTTTCTCTCTGACATATATATACACACAAACACACACATACATATCCATACACATATGCTCACACATATACATACACACCCATATAGCTTGATACACATATAATTAAACCTAGAATCTGAATAAATTAAAATATTCAGTATTTGTTGTTATCAGACTAATTTATTTCTCCCAACAGAATGATTTTCAGTTTCATCTATTTTCCTACAAATATCATGATCTGTGTTTCTTTATTCATTGTATGAAATATTAGAAAGAATTGAGTATTTCAACTACTCATAAGGATTTATAATTTTTCCTATCTGAGTTCAAATTAATAATAATGATAGAACTTAAGGAGTGGATTTCTGTATATGGTGGTAAAAATAAATAAATAATATCTCTGAATTTTTGCCCTTTAAAGTATCCTAAAATAAATGCAGTAGAAATTGTTTCCACCGTTCCTGAAAAATAAAATCTCTCTACTTTACATTATCTACATTCTTGATATATCCATAATGCTCATTTCAAAATAATTAGTGAAAAGCTTATCTACTTATGCCATATAGTCTCATTTTTTAACATAAAAGTAGCCTTAAAAAGTGTGAGAAGCTAATAAAGCTCTAAGGTGAAAAATAATAAAAGCTAAAATAAAAGAACATAAACCCACAAAATGATTTAGGTACCAGAGATTTTGAGCCATTATTTTTAACTCTGAGAGTCATGATAGGCACAGGTAAAGATAGATAAAAAGAGTATCCTGATAAAGGAAATGGAAGCTCACAGGGAGAGAGAAATATTTCCAGGAAGTGAACTTTCAAAGTTTCTTATTGTGTAAATACTTAAATAAAGGTCATTGAATGACAGAATTTTTAATCAGATTTATTTTTTTATAAAACAGTCTGTGATTTTGGCAAGAGATAATGTATGCCCCAGAAAATGTTGACAAAGTTTCTAGAGAGCAGACTGTCAGGCATCATGGTACTTGCTACATTCTTTAATTTAATCCAGAAATTCTCATTTCAATTTCTACTATTTCTAGCTTTGAGAAATATGTCATCTTTATTATGATAATTATGAATTCTCTACCATTTATCTTAGATACAGGCACATTTTTTGATAGCATCCTTGAAACAATGTCTGCAAAAGTCAACAGTGCATATACCTCAGATTTTTTTACCCAGTGAAATGTTTCCTGATAAGATGATCTTAGGAGCAGATCATGTCATTACTGCAAGGCTTCAGGTTGAAATCAGAAGACAGTTGGTTGACTTTCATCTCAAATATTTCATTCCAACCTTATTAAGTGAAAAATTTCTAGAAATTGGACAGTTGCTAGTTTGCAGGAAATATTATTTGTGGCATGGATGTCTTTATTCCCCATTATAAAAAATTACCTAGAAATGACATATATCCCCTGCACAGTTGTTGAATAAAAGGTTTTGAAAGTAAGAGAAAAATCAGAGTTTAAGATTTCCAGTGACAAAAAATAGTATAATATATTTACTTTTAAATGATTAGATATGGGGTCCCTCACACAAAAGTAGACATTTAGCAAGTAAAAAATTTTTTGTTGAAATACTTTGCTACAAGATATTTGGTTTTATACTCTAAATAGTCTAATACTTTTGTAATAATGATCTTAGAAAGCAACTTGCAATAAATTACAACAAAATCATTATACAGATTATTGCATCACATTAAAATTTGATCCTTTCTCTTTTTTCCTTACAATCCTCCACTATTTTTCTTACTTGTGAGTCCTCACTGATTTAAATAATACATATCATAGTGATCAGTTGCTTTAATGCATAATCAGTATTCAGAAAATTATCAGGTTAAATATTACCCACTTATTAGCTCAGAATTTTTCAGATAAGAATTCTTGAGAGGCTAAATTAAATTCTCTATTGAAGTTTGTTCATGGCTGAAATCAAGGTGATACATGGATTGGGATTTTTTTTTTCCAGAAAATCTAAGCCAAATCCATATCCATGCTTGTTCAATTGATTAGATAAACATGGTCCCTGGTATTCTAAGTTCTGAGGTTACCTTTTCCTCAATTCTTTAAATTATACAAGTTTCATCTCATTCGAAAAGTAGTATATCATCAGTACATTGAATATTTGTTTTGATTCAAATTCATTACATTTTCCTTCTTTCTTCTTTCAATTTTTAAAAATTTATTCTTTAATCTTTTTTTACAGTCCAGACTTTATCCCCCTCCCAGTCGACCCTCTGATTGTTCCATGTCCCATACCCTCCCTCCACATCTCCAAAAGGATGTCCCTATACCACCACCACCACCCCACCAGACTTCCCTACTCCTTGGGGTCTCAAGACTCTTGAGAATTAGGTGCATCTTCTCTGCCTAAGTCCAGACCTGGCAGTCCTCTGCCATATATGTGTTGGGAGCTTCACATCAGGTAGGGTGTGCTGCCTGGTTGGTGGCGCAATGTCTGAGAAATCACAGGGGTCTAGGTTAGTTGAGAATGCTGGTCCTCCTGTAGGGTCACCCTCCTCCTCAGCTTCTTCCACCTTTTTCCCTATTCCACCACGGGGGTCACCAGCTTCTGTCCATAGGCTGGGTATAAATGTCTGCATCTGACTCTTTCAGCTGCTTGTTGAGTCTTCCAAAGTGCGATCATGATAGGCCCCTGCTTATAAGGACACCATAGCATCAGTAATAGTGTCAGGCCTTGGGGTCCTCCCTTTGAGCTGGATCACACTTTGGGCCTGTCACTGGACCTCCTTTCCCTCAGTCTCTTCTCTATTTTTGTTCCTGCAGTTCTTTCAGACAGGAACAATTCTGGGTCAGAATTTTTGACTGTGGGATGACAACCCCCTCCACTTGATGCTATGTCTTTCTACTGGAGGTGGACTTTATGAGTTCTCTGTCCGCACTGTAGGATATTTCATCTATACAGGATATTTGAGTCCTGAAAGTCTCTCACCTTCCAGGTCTCTGGTACATTCTGGAGAGTCCCCTACCTCCTACCTCCTAACTTTCCATTCTTTCTGCTGGCCCTCAGGGCTTCAATCCTGCCCCCCCCCAACCCAATACCTGATCATGTTCTCAACTTCCCCTCCCTCTCCCCTTTCTCACCCAGGTCCCTTGCTCCCTCCCTCCCTCCTATGACTTCTTCTCCCTCCCAAGTGGGATTGAAGCATCTTCACTTGGGCCCTTCTGCTTGTTAACCTTCTTGAGTTCTGTGGATTGTATTCTGAGTATTCTGTAGGTTTTTTGCTAATTAGTGAATACATGCCATACATATGCTTTTGTGTCTGACTTATCTCACTCAGGATGATATTTTCTCTCTCTTAAACTTAATAAAAGTTTCTTCTTTTAAAAAGCTCATTTATTTGATTTGATGCAACCAGCTAGTTTCTATCTGTTCTATAATATGGCATGAGTATGAAAATTATCTTATTTCACTTTAAACAGTACATTCACACATAAATGAGAGGACATAAATAAGAGTTAGAATGCATATCCCATAAAATAAGGTTGTTGTCAATAAGATTTAATAACTAGCATTTTTATTTAACATGTTCAGTAATCAGTTCAATGAAAAATTAAGCATTCTTAGTACAATTAGTAAAGATGAATGGTTAATTGTTATATAGGACTTGATAATCTGAAAAAAAGACTTCACGAAATGACCTTTCCAATCATATATTTTTAAATTAAATGTATTTTTTATTTTAATTTAATTATTACTTTTTATTCCTTTCGTCTTTCCAAACATGTTTCTCCATACTCTGTTTCAAATTTATTGCATAAATGTATGTAAGTCCCTATTACTGATGATACCATGCATTTCAGAAACAGTATTTAGTGACCCCTGAGCTTGAAATGAGCTGAACAGCCCTTCTCTGAGAACTAGCTTTTATGGTACCAATAGGTGCCATGCAAGCTTCCAAAGGAAGGAGGTAACCAACAGTCCCAACCAGCTATTAGGCATATCAACCAAATCAATGGCCAGCCTGGTATAATTACCCTAAACATGCAGTAATGGCACACATACTCTATCAGTAACCAACAACTCCCAATTTGGACTCAGGACCCATTCAACATTAGCAAAACCATCTCTGTCACTGAAAACCTAGCCAACTATGCAGTGATGGTAAATCCATGATCTTCTAATACAAAATTTGAATGTGAAGAGAGACACAAAGTAAATGAAGGTAGATAGAAGTGGGCATAGGAAGAAAACTCCAAAGTTATTTCAATTCAGTATATGCCAGTGAGCAATTTATGGGTTATCTGCCTAGAAATAGCATAGGATTTTATAAATTCTCTATCTCTCTCTCTCCCTCTCCTCTTTCTCTCTCTCTCTCTCTCTCTCTCTCTCTCTCTCTCTCTCTCTCTCTCTTTCTCTCTCCTCTCTCTCTTTCTCTCTCTCTCTTTCTCATGTGTATGTGTGTGTGTATGTGTGTATGTGTGTATGTGTCATATGGTTGCCTGTTTGGGTACATGTAGAAGTTAGAGTTTAACTTCAGGATGTTTTCCCAAATCACTTATTCACTTTATTTACTTTTACTTTTATACAATTTTCTTAGTTCTTTGAAAATTTCATATAGTATGTTTTGATCATATTCAGCCACCTACTCCAATATTTATGAGATCTATCACCCTTCCCTTTCTATCCAACTTTGAGGCCTATTTTGTTTTTTAAACTTTCAAGATGAATTTCTCTTGCCAAATATTCTTGGATGTGTGGCCTTCCACTAGAGCATCATTGACCTACCTCTTAGAAAAAAAAACAGTAAATTATTAACAGTTTATGTTCGCATGTATCAGAATAGACTAATATTTAAAGAGCAACAAAGGGCTGGAGAGATGACTCAGTGGTTAAAGAGCAACAAAGCAACAAGTAAGAAATCCTATGTGTCATTTTACTTTTTAGAAAAATACATCTTTGAGCAACATTGGTTTAAATACTATAAAACTCAAAGATATTTGATTTCATAGAATTATCCCCAAGCCTGTTTAGAGAACCATTGCCTTCTGTAGGAAACTTAAAAGGTTCATGCACTCATCCTGCATAAAGTGACACTAATGTAGCAGATTGGAATATGTTAATGAATAATCTAAACTTTTGCTCTCTAGAAGTCAATAGTATTAGATACTGTGATAGGTATACATATTTTATTTCTATACACTTTATATTTTTGTTAGTGTAAATTTATTTTTATGTATGAACTTCATAAAGATATTTTCATTCAAACATATCATATAGCTTAAGCATATTAGTTAAGCATATCCTCTTCTATTCTCTTAAGTTCCTTCCTTCTTCCAACTGACTCACATGCTATATAAAATGTATATAAAATGTATATAAAATGTATACACATTTATAAATGTGGACACGTATGTATGTTGGTGAAAATACAATATTTGTCATTGTGAATGCTTTTATTAATATTTAAAATTGAAATATAATAATATTATTTTTCTCTCTCAAATCTTGCCTGTGTAACAGCCCAACTTGTCTTTTTCAGATTCATGGGCATTGTGTCCCTATTATTGTTTGCATGTATAGTGCCTTCTGTAGAGCTAAATTGGTAAAGAGTAGTTGCTTGAATTTGTGTTTACTATGAAATGTTTTTCTATTTCTGTGATGGATAGTTTTTCTGAGTATAATATCCTGGGCTTATATCAGTGATCTCTCAAAACTTACAGCACTTTAGGCTCTTCAGTCTTTCAGAGTATCCACTGAAAAGTCGGGTGGTATTCTAATGAGAACCCCTTTGTGTAACTCATTTTGTGTGTATCTTTTGTTTGTTCTTGTTTCTCTTTGTAACTTTCTGTTTTTTTTTTTTTTTACTTTGTTATGTACATCTAATGTTTTGATTATTATGTGTCATGAGGAATTTTTTCTGGCCCTGTCTAATTGGTATTCTATATGCCTAGGTCACCTTGTTATGCATTTCTTTCTTTACATTGAGAGAATTTCCTTCTGTGATCTTGGAGGAAGTATTTTCTATGCCTTTCACTATTCCTGCCTGTATACTTAATTTCTCAAATTAGTATTTCTTTTATTGTGGTCCTATTGTACTTGAATATACACGTGATCTTTCATAAATGTTATAATTATTAATTACATACTGTATTTTGTTGTATTCTGTAAAGAAAAGAATAAAAATAAGGTCTAATCTCTTATTTTGGTTCTGTCATCTGGATTAATTTTTGTGCATAGTAGGGTTAAACATTTTATTTTTTCATATAAATAGTACTTGTACAAACAGTATTTGTTGAAAATACTATAGCCTCCCTATTGAAGTGACCCTGGACCCTTTTTTTTTTGGTTTTTCGAGACAGGGTTTCTTTGTATAGCCCTGGCTGTCCTGGAACTCACTCTGTAGACCAGGCTGACCTCGAACTCAGAAATCCGCCTGCCTCTGTCTCCCAGGTGCTGGGATTAAAGGCGTGTGCCACCACTGCCAGGCTCCCCAGACCCTTTTCAAAACTCAGCTTACCAAAACAGATTGGTGACCCACTCCTATGATCTTAGCCCTCAAGCTGTAAAAATCTGTTAGGCCAGTATTTGCAAAAATGTTACTTATTTACTCATTGTTTTGCTTTTAGCTGCTTTCCAGTTATATATCATTTATTGTACCAGTACCACTCCATTGAGTATTATAGCTATGCAGGGAGTTTTTTATAAATCTCACAATTTTTCTTTATGGAAATCACTTTGGCTCTTCTTGTTCTTTGATATTTCCATATGAATTTTATGATGAATTGTCAAATTTCTCAAAGTAAATCTGGGATTCCAATCAGTCTGTAAATCAGTTTTTAAAACATTGCCATTTAAATAATATTAATTTGTACAATCTAGATATGTAGAATAGATTTTCCATTATTTAAAATTTTATAGCAGTAATTTAACATACAGGAGTTTCATTCCCATTTTAAACTCGTGCATAAATATTTTCATATGCATTATAATTAAATTTTTGTAGTTTTATTTTGTATTATTTATTGTTAGCATATAATTCAAAAATTAATTTGTTTTATTTTTATCTTTTACCAGTCAACACTGCTATTGTATGTAAAAGGCATAAGAAAATATGGTTTCTGGTAAGCAAGTCAAAACTTACAGTCTACAAATTAAAGCAAAAGAAGAATAACAAAGTAAAACCAGCCACAACAACAGCAAAACCAATACAACAGTTTGAATGGAGTTACCCCATATAGATGGAAAAAGCTGCTTTTTGTTTTTGTTTGTTGTTTGTTTTACCTAAAGCATATTAGAGAGTGAATGGAATATAGTATAGTTTTAAAGTCTTTTATCATTATTTTCTGTGCCTCTCCTTTTCCTAAAACTACTTCTATACCTTTTACATTATTATTGTGAAAGCATCACATATTCATTATCAAAACACCTGGTCTACTTATCTCATACTCCATAACAAACTGCTAAAAGCAAGGCTTAAATTACCCGTAATGGTTCACTGAAAAGGGATTAAATTACTAATGATGTTGCATTCTTCCAGGTATTTATTGAAATACTTTTGTTTATTCTTTCAGAATTTTGTACAATGTATTTTGGCCACATTCATCATCCTTCTACATTTACACCTAGATGCCACAACTTCTCTATAGATTCAACTTTTTATTAGTCCTATCTCTCCCTTTCTCCTCCATCTCAATAAATAAATTAATAAATAAATAAATACAAAAACAGACTAAACACAACAGCAAACAAAACAAACAAACAAAAAACCACACAGTGTGCAGTGGCCAAAACCAATCACTTCAGTTTGTATTAGGGCCTACTTAGAGTAAGGTTGATATAGGAAAGGGGATGTTGCCGGTAGTGAGGTAGAGGGTTGTTACATGAGGTGGGTTGGTGGGTGGGGGAGCACCCTCTCAGAGGCAAAGGGAGCCAGGAAGGAGGCAACATTGGAATTTAAATAAATAGTTTATTTATTAATAGTTATTAATAGTTAATTTTCTGAGAAACTTTCAGATTGATTTCCAGGGTCGTTGTACAGTTTGCAATCCACCAACAATAGAAGAGTATTCTTCTTTCTCCACATCCTCACCAGCATGTGCTGTCACCTGAGTTTTGATTTTAGCCATTCTGTTTGGTTTAAGGTAGACTCTCAGGGTCGGTTTGGTTTGCATTTACCTGATCACTAAGGATGTTGAATATTTCTTTAAGTGTTTCTTGGCCATTCAGAATTCTTCTGTTGAGCATTCTCTGTTTTGCCTGTACTCCATTTTTAAAAATTGGATTATTTGTCTTTTTTGGACTCTAACTTATTGAGTTCTTTATATATTTTGAATATTAGCCCTCTATCAGTTGTAGGGGTAGTGAAGATCATCCCCAATCTGTAGACTGTCGTTTTGTCCTATTGGCAGTGTCTTTTCCTTACAGAAGCTTTCCAGTTTCATAAGGTCTCATTTGTCAGTTGTTGGTCTTAGAGCCTGAGCCTTGAAGACCCAGCTATACCACTCTTAGGCGTATTCCCAAAAGATGCTCCACCATACCACAAAAGGACATGTGCTCCACTATGTTCATAGAGCCCTTACATATCCCAGGTGCATCTCAACTGAAGAATGGATACAGAAAAGTGATTCATGTACACAATGGAATACTATTCAGCTATTAAAAACAAGGACATCATGAATTTTTACAGGCAAATGGATGGAACTAGGAAATATCATCCTGAACAAGGTAACCAGACCCAAAAACAACATGCATGGTATGTACTCACTGATAAGTGGATATTAGCCAAAATGTCCAGAGTGCCCATAATACAACTCACAGATTGTAGGAAGTTTAACAAGAAGGAAGGCACAAGTATGAATATGTCAATCCTACTTAGAAGAGGGAAAATAATCATGGGAGGCAGAGGGAGGAAGGAACCTAGGTGGGATAGGGGAGGGGAAAGGTAAAGTGGGGGCTGTTTCAGGTATGAGAGGAGACGTGAGAAGAGCCCAGAGGGCCAGGAGAATAAATGAAAATATGCAGCAGCGTGGGATGAGGGCGGGAAGCAGCAAGAATCAGTAGAAAGTCCAGAGACCTGGGATATGAGAGGTTCCCAGGACTCAATGGTGATGACATTAGCCAAACTGTCCAACAGTGGAGAGATGAAATTTGAAGAGACCACCTCCAGTAGATAGATATGGTCTCCATTTGAGGCATGGGCCACCCCACCTGTCTTTAAAATTTTTGATCTAGAATTGCTCTTGACCAAAGGAAATGCAGGGACAAAATTGGAGCAGAGTCTGAAGAAAGGCCATTCAGTGACCAGCCCAAATCAGCTTTACAATAATTGACTGAGGCACATACAGATACTTACAGCCAACCATTGGACTGATGTCCTTAACCCCGATGGAAGAGTTAGGGGAAGGATTGAAGGAGCTGAAGGGAATTACAACCCCTTAGGAAGAACAACAGTAGCAACTAACCTGGACCTCGCAGAGCTCCCAGAGACTAAGCTACCAACCAAAAAGCAAACATGGGTTGGTCTGTGGCACTGTGCACATATATAGGAGAGGACTGACTTGTTTGGCCTCGGTAGGAGAGGACATACCTAATCCTGTAGAAATGTGATGTTCCAGGGAAGGACGATGCTGGCAGAGGTGAGTTAGGGGGCCACCTTCTCAGACACAAAGGGGAGGATGCGGTAAAAAACTTGGGGAGGAGAGACCTGGAATGGGACAATATTTGAAATGCAAATAAATAAAATAATTTAATAACTAAAAAGAAAAAAAGAAAACTGATCCTCTTTCAATAGCAATCAAATGCCAATATGTCCTAAGCTATGGAAGAAACTATTATATCCATATCATTTCCATGAGGGAATTTTGTCTGGCATAGGCTCATGTAGGTCTTGTGGGTGTTGTATTTCTCTTAGTTCATATGTCAGTGTGTACTGTTGTGTCTGGAAAGTTGTTTGCTTGAAGTCATTCACCCCCTCGATCTCTTGAATTCTTTCCATACCTGGTTCACGTAGATTTCAGAGCTGTAATGGGAATTCTGAGGTTTATTAATCTCTACATGTTGACTAGTTGTGGATTTCTTGTTTACTCTCATTTGATGTAAGAAGCTCCTCTGATAAAAGCCAAGTGATAAACTACGGGTATAACAATAATCCTTAGGAATCATTTTGTTTCTATATCCATTTAACAGGATAATAGAAGTAGATTTTCCCATAGGATTCATGATCTCCCTGGACACAGGTTCTTGGCCTCCTTGGCATTGTCTCATATGGGCTCCATCTCATGTACAAGGATTAATTCTAATCGAAGAGTGTTTGGTTGGTCCATTAAAATTATCCTACTATTTTATCAACAGGTACATATTTACAGGCATATCCTTATTCCAGTTCAAAAAGTTCATATTTGAAGCAGGAGAGGGGGCTAGGATAAGGGGTTCCTGGGTGGGTGGGAAATGGGGTAAAGGGATAACATCTGAAATATAAATAAAATATTCATTAAAAAATTCATATTTGTGTGAGAATGATGATTATTCTATTATCTGGTAGATACATAGCACTTTTTTTTTAAATTTTGTTTTGGATATTTTATTTACATTTCAGATGTTATCCCTTTTCCCCATTCCCCCCACCCAGAAAACCCCCTATCCCATCTCCACTCTGCCTGCTTCTATGATGAGTTGCCCTATCCACTCACCCCCTCCACCTCCGTGCCTACAAATTCCCTCACACTGAGGCATCCAGCCTTCACAGGATCAAGGACTTCCTTTTCCACCTTTGCCCAACAAGGCCATCCTCCCCTACATATACAGCTGGAGCCATGGGACCCTATGTAGTGCTCCCAGGCTGGTGGTTTAGACCCTGAGAGCTCTGGTTGTTGGTACTTATCAATATTATGGGTGCTAGTCAGTAGGGATGAAGTTTCCAGTCAATTACCAACTAGGTTGCTCCATGTTTTATGACTCAAGAATATGGTTCCTTGTCTTTTCTCAATGATAATTGTACAATTACTGGCATATAGCAAATATTCTGAGAACAATTGTTTTAAAATACACATACAAATCATACTTCTTTTGCTTTATTTTGATTTTCCTGCTTTTAAAATCTGGGCAAATATAATAAACAAGCATTTTTACTTCCATAAGTTTTAATTTCATCTCCTATTTTATAGTATAAATGTTCCTTACATCTTTTACATTTAATGTAATTGTTTGCAACTATGTTTCAAAAGTTGTACACAAAGATACCAATAAGAAGTTAGTTAATGTTAGTAAGTTTAAGAAAATTTTCAGACAATTTTAGTAAGTCTATTATTTATTTAGTTTTCCTAAACTGAGCATGTAGTAGTGGATGATATTGCAATGATATGTAGTTATAAAAACTCTGATGTCTTTTCTTGGACCTTCCTAATTGACCTAATGCCGCAGCCCTTTAAAACACTTACTCTGTTGTGGTGATTCACAATCAAGTTATTTTGTTGCTACTTCAAAAGTATAATTTTGTTACTGTTATTGAATAGTAATGTAAATATCTGATCCTTAGGATCATCCAAGGGAATCACAGCCAACAGGTTGAGAACATCTGTTTTATACTCATATATAACTTGAGAATCATTAGCTAGTCCAAAAGGTTGAGGTTGGCTCATTATTTCACTAAGGTCAATCTGTGGTATCTGAATGATGAATAACTAGAAGATCAAAAAGAAAGATAATTTTAAAATATAATTGTGAAAAGACTTTTACTGTTCTTAACAGCTATAATAAGCACGTTATATAATTTTGACTGACTGAGTCAGAGATAGAATAGATGGCTTTGATCACTATGTGTCCTGATAATAATTGTGATATAAGAAGAATCATCACTTTATGTGTTATTGGTTTTATATCAATTGAGTGGGATTTTCATGTTTCAATAAATACCCCTACCCATATTCATTCAAACAACCCTAATAAAACTCAATGTTACATAAAAACAAGTAAAGTAAGAGGTGGGCTTGTTTGAGGAAGGAGTTCAGTGGGAATGGGTTTAAAGAGGATAAATGGATGATATATAAAATGAAAATGTATTATATATATATATATATATATATATATATATATATATATATATGGAAGACTAAATTAAAAATACTTTTTTACATTGTAAGTGTACTAATTCTTTTGTTATACATATTATTTTAATGGGTTAAGTAACTTTTAAGTCTTACATGTTGCTGCTTCAGTGGGACAATTTTGGATTTTATTTGAAAAGAAATATTAATTCATGCTTTTTCTAACAATAACTCCATATACTGGTGATAACAAAATCATATTTTTAATATTAGAGGGAAATATTTGACCAAACATGAAGATTTCAGGTGTACTGATTCCAAGAAAGTTCTATATCTTGGTTTGGTGGATTTACTTTATGAGATTATAAAAAATTTTTAATCTTTGGAAAAAAACGTAAGATAAGTTTTTCATAGACATTTTATTCTCAAAGCTATGGGAGATACATAAATTTTACTGACTGAAGGAAGGTCTTGTTAATCTAAAGTTGATCAAAATAAGTTTATAGCAGCTTATTTAAATTATACAAACTACTTTGAACTTCTCATTTCTTGTCATATTAACATGAATATAATGCCAATTATGCTTAATGTTATTTCTTTTGTACTAGTAGAAATTGAACTTATAAGGACATGATTACGAGGCAAACAATTTATTACTGAACTATATCCAAGCTCATTAATAGTATGATTTATGATGACAAACTTCAGAATGTATTTAAGTATTTTATTTTACAGCAAATTTGACTCCATAGCTGGAATTGGTATACAGACATTAAAGAATTAAATAATAATCAAAACAAATGCAAACAGTTTTTGTAGTTAGAGTATAGGTCAGATGAGAAACATAAACAAACCACACTACTTTTCAGTAAAAGGGGGAAGGTAAATTATAAGCCTTTTGGAAAGTAAACATATAACTACAACATTCAACTGTATCATTACAGAAAACACTAACAATTGGCTAAAATTACTAACTCATTTTTTTCATTAACAATAAAAACTTGATTTGGAAGAAGAAAATATTATTCTGACATTTTAAGGTTATTGTGAGACAGGTGGCCATTGATATATAAGTAGATACTCTGGGAAACTGTTCCAGAGAAGCCCTGGCTGACTCAATTTAAGAGATGCCTGCATTCTTGCCCTTAAATTCTTGCTGCTTGCATTTATAACTATGCAGCATAGAACTTTAACATAATCTAAAGTTTACGGTAGAACCATGAGACCATAAATTAAGTACATATCAATAATTTAAGAGAATCAAAATAAAAAAGAACTGATACATCATGAAAATGAACAATACCTGGACTCCATACTCTACAGTAATTGCTTTATGACTAAAACAGAAACACTTAAAACTTGACATAGTAATGATTTTCCAGGTGGTTTTACTGAGGATAAATGTCATCTTCAAATCTATTAAATTTTAGAAACAAATTAATTTGCTTCTGGTAACATGTATATTTGAAAGTGAGCTTCAACAGAAAATAGTCTTTGCAGGCATGTCATTTGATGGAGTTACACAAATATTTATAAGTTTTTCCATACCCTGACTAATGATTTAAATAACATCATGTCAAAGGCAAAGCCTGTATTAAATGTGTCTCAAAACTCTAGTTTTTTTTCAAAAGGGCAGAAAGTTTATTCATTATCATTAATCATTTACTAGGAATCTAGAGTATCATTGACACATTAAGATATCTTTGGAATATGTGATGAGCTGATGAACAAAGAAGAGTATGTCATGGAAGAAATATGCAATAAAAGTAATAATACATATATAAAATTTTAAAATAATAAATATAAATCAACATATGTAAGGAAGAAGATCAGATTTCAGAAAAAAGAATAAATAAGAGCACAATTTATTACCATTATAACTTCTCAATAACCTAGCAAATGCCTATTATCAAATAGTGTTATTAGACCCGAATGAAGATAATGATTCATATGATCATGATAAAGAAATCATATTTGACTAATAAAGGTGATCTCTAAATAGGGAGTTTATATTATTTGTCACTGCTCACAGAATAATAGTGAGATATTAGGAGACAATAAATATTTGTCTCTTCATGGCTAGAGAGGTCATAGTCCCTAGAAAAGGACCTATTCCTGCCATTTTCTGAAAACAGTATAATTTCTAACTATATTCTAAATACTTATTTTTATATGCACAGATAGGTGTAATTTCTGCCCATCATCAAAGAATTTTCTGTTCTGCAGCTGATTAGGACAATACAGAGATCTGCAAATGATAGAAACACAGAGAACAAGTGAGTGTGAGATACCTTTGCCAAACTCACATCTATGTGAGGTGGCTCAGTAAATATCACTGTGGTGATTTGAATATGCTAGGCAGAGGGAGTGGTGCTATTAGGAGGTGTGGCCCTTCTAGAGTATGTGTGGCCTTGTTGGCAAGGAGTATGTCACTGTTGGGGTAGCTTTAAGCCTTCCTCCTGCTGCCTGAAGATAGTCTTCTCCTGGCTGTCTTCTGATCAAGATTTGGAACTCTCAGCTCCTTCTCCAGCACCATATTTGCATGGACACTGCTAGTTTCCTGCCTTGATGATAATGAACTAAACCCCTCTGAACCTTTTAAGTCAGCTCCAATTAAATCTTGTCCTTTAAGAAGAGTTGCCTTAATCTTGGTGTCTTTTTCACAACAATGGAAAACCTAAGACAAAATCCAAAAGGGGACAGAAAGATTCTGAAAAGCCCAAAGACAAGGAAATCTGCTAGGAATTGGTTTTTTTTCTACCCATGACATATAATGCTTGACCTGTAAAATCAATTAATACTGTTGCCTAAGCAACACCACATAATGACAACACCAGAAGACATGAATAGGGGAAATTCCACAAGGTTTTGTACCCCTTAGTTGAAGAGTTACAGGCAAACATTAGCTTCTCAGACAGGGAGGGATACACCCACTGATAGGCTATTCAATCTAAATGTTTAGCCTGAAACATAAATGCATGTGGGCAACTCTAAATGAACTCAGTAATGTCTATGAATGTGTGTGTGTGTGTGTGTGTGTGTGTATTGTGTTGTGTGTGTGTGTATGAATGTATGTAATAGTAAAAAAATCACAATTTGAGTGGGAGTTAGAGGACACACAAGAGGAGTTTGAAGTGGGGATAGAAATAATGTTAATACCATACTCATGTATGAAATTCCCAGAAATTGAAAAAAATAAAGAATGCAGCACACTGTTGTGAAAAGTAAAGATTGTTTTGTTAAGAACATATTATAAGGATGTTTTAAAGAGCATGTTCATAGCTAATTTGATATGGTAAACAGGTGTGCTGTCCTTAATCCCTATACCTACAGAGATTTGAGTTTTTCTTCCTAATCACCTGAACAGATACAAGAAGTCCCCTCACATGAGAAGCTCTTGTGTTATTTGATAAACTTTTGTTGAAATTACAATCACAAGAAATTGCTACTAGCTTTAAGAGAAAATAATCACTCTAAAAATTAGAGCATTAACAATTTTCTTAAAGTATCACATAAAATATGAACATTTTTTCTGTCTATAGAACCCAGATTTTGTATGAGAATCAAACTTTGTTTTCAAAATTTTGACCTGGGAATTAAATTTTATAAACATCAGACCTATTCATTTTTTATGTTTTTAATTTAATTTATGTATGTTTAACAACAGTAGATTATTGTTTGAGTATTTCAAAGTAAAAATTTTGTATTATCATATGTGAAGAAAGCTTTTTTGATACTGAAGAAATAAAAATTTTAAGATAAAAAAAGAATCTTTGATTTTATGTTATAAAATAAGTTAAACTAATTGTAAGAATTGTTTTTTAATCCTGAGGCAAAAAAACAAACTAAATTGATAGAAATGTCAGGACAGGTAGTGAATTTCTTGCAGGATCTTAGCAATGTGAACCATAGAAAACATTAAAAATAGAGGTAAAAAAAGGGTTTTTTTAAAAGTGATACTATACTCCCAATTGTATAAGACTGTTAGAATTGCTAGGAGACTTTAATGTAAAGATGAATTATATGAACTAAGAATATTAGAAAGACTATCTAGGAAAGAAGGATGGCATTGTGGAAAATGTGAAAATTTAGAATATGAAAATAATTAACTTATGCACAAAAATTGTCTAGAGTCAGGGTGTAAGCACACATTTTTAATCCCCAGTACTGAAGAGGCAAAAGCATGCAGCGCTCTGCAAGTTAGAGGCATGGTCTACAAAACTAGTCCAGGCGAGCAGGGTTACTTTAAAAAAAATCCGTCTGGAAAACAAAAAAAGAATTGTTATCCATTACTTTTTCTAATACTATTTCCTGATTTTGTTCTTTACAGCTTAATATGAGGAGAGGTACCTAGTCTTAGGGCCAACTTGAAGTCCATGTTTGACTAATATCCTTGGGAGGCCTAACCTTTTCTGAAGGGAAGAGAGGAGGAAATGGATAGTGATGGGGTGACTAGGAGGGAAAGAAGAAGGAAAACTGATCAGAATATAAAACATGAGAATAAATTTAAAATAAAAGAATGTCTAGAGATAAACATTAAAGCATAATAAGATGATCATAGTACACTGTGGAAAAAAAACTCAGATCAAAACCCTACACACATGTTGAAACAATATAGTGCTAATTGTTTTCTAAATTCTACTAATTAAATTTAAGGTGTTTAAATCAAGTCAATACCCACATAGCAATTTTATGCATGCTTTCAATGACTGAAGAACAAGACAGCCATAGAAAATCAGACCTATAGACAAAAGCTGTTATTACTTTGAATTAACTCTCAAAAAAATATTAGAGGTTTAGATAAACATGAGAGTAATAAATAAATAAATAATATCATCAAATATCCAAAAGACATAGAAAGACCTTTGACCTATAATATTTGGAAAAAAATTGGCAGCTTCTTGAAGAAATAGTTTCCAGTAAAATGTGAAATTTGAATGTACATGCTGGAGAAAATAATACAAGATAAAAAGTAAACCATGAAAGAGAATTTTTTGAATCATCAAAAGGGATAGATATTATGAGAGTATGCTGTCAAAATTTCTGAAAGTGCTAAAAATTATACATGACTCAAATAAACTACCAAGTTTAAATGTCAGAAAACTCTCAAATGACTTTAAAAAATAAGATAGATTTAGACCAACATGCTTTGGCCCTTCTTATCTTATTCTTCTCTTCTCACTCTACCTGTGTTTCCAATATGTGGTTCATTCTAATATCAAGCTTTCTACAAAATAGATCTTTGAAAGGCCAGTTTACTTTCTATTCAATAAATATCCCGGTCATAATAAACATTCAAAACAAGTCTCAAAAGACATGGGTCTTAATCAATCTTTGTCTACTTGCCTAAATGTTGTCACAGAGAATGAATAAAATGATCAAACAGGTTTGTAAATATAAAATTTTAAATTTGGGAAATTTAGAATTAATCTACCAAATCATACTCAAAAAAACTATATGGGGAGATTGGAATAAGTTTGGAACCCCATAGAATCGTGTGTTTCAATGCTTTCCCATAGTTAGTGGCATTATCAGGAAGTATGACTTTATTAGGGCAGGTGTGGCCTTGTTAGGGGATGTGTCACTGTCGAGGTTGACTTTGAGGTCTTAAATGCTCAAGCTATGCCCATTTTGAAACAAATTCCAGTCTCCTGGCTGCCTTTGGATCAAGATGTAGAGCTCTTGGTTCCTCACCCACCACGTCTGCCTCCACGCTGCTATGCTTCTGCTATGATGACAAAAAACAAACAAACAAAAAAAACAAGCCACTGAAACTGTAAGCCAGCCCCAATTAAATGTTAGCCTTTAAAAAGAGTTGCCATGGCCATGATATCTATGAACAAGCAATGAAAACCTAACTAAGACAGACTCTAATATGATGTGGTTTCACAAAGAGATTAAGACATTTTTACCAATGTGGGGGGATAAACACTGGACAGTATAAAATACAGGTGTCTATCAGAGATTGTTGAAGTATAAACATTTTAATTATGGGTATCCCCAACTTTAAATGTTCCATCTGCTGGAAACATAGTGTGCCATATAAACACATTTTTAAACATAGGAGAATTGATTTGGGAAACAAATGAGTGGAAGTATAGAAGAAAACACTAAAACTGCAATCATAGTAACGAATGAAAATAATATTCTCTCACTAGCTGAATTCTTAGATGAATAAAAAGATATTATGAGATAAACAATAAGTATACATGGAGGAATCTATGGCTCCAGATACATATGTAGCAGAGGAAGGCCTTATCTGCTCAATGGGAGGGGAGGACCTTGTCTTTGACGGTTGATACCGATGCTAGACAGGTGAGCAGAAGTGGGGTGGGATAGGGAAGCACCCTCAGAGAGAAAAATGGGTAAGGGAGAAGATGGCGAATGGAAATGGTGGGATCTGTGGAAGGTAACTGGAAAGGGGATATACATTTGAATATAAACAAATAAATGAGTAATTAAAAAATAGGAAAAAAAATGCTAGCTTTAGGTAACTTAAGAGCTGAGTAAAGAAGCTAATATTGAAAACATAGCATGGGGTCTGGGAACTGAAGATAAATACAGAGAAGATTTGAAGAGAATGGCTGATCAACACTTTGTATTAAACAATAGTAAACAGCTTATGGTGAAGAAACACAATCCAAAAACTCATTTCATTATGAAAGCATACCCAGGGTAGAGTCCTAGTGACATTTAATTTTAAAAGAACCCTGAGAACTAGAATTATTTATATAAGATCATTAATTGTGAGTTTTAGCATTCTTAGAGATTGTTTGCAGTGGTTTCAGCCTTTATAATGCTGCAATTCATTAACAAAGTTCCTCCTGTTGTAGTGACTCTCACCATAATGTTTTTAGTTGCTACTTCATAACTCTAATTTTGCTACTGTTACAATTGCTATGTAAATATTTTTAGAGATAAAAGTTTGCCAAAGGGTCAAGATTCATAGGTTGAAAATGTTGATTTAGAGTAATCCAGTAGTAAAGTAAGAAAGATTTAGACTAGGAGAATAGCAAAATTGAAGTGGTTAAATGACATAAAGCTGATATCATGTCAGAAATATCAAGAAGTTAAAAACAGTTCCAGATGACTCTTTATATCTAAGTATTTTTACTTAGAATTGACAGGTCTTAGTGTTTAAGAATGTCTAGAAGTATTTGAAATATTCCAAGTATCCCTTAAATTGATGTCCATAACCCATGTGGCCCAAAAGAAATCTATGAATTGGAGTCTTATAACAAATGACAATTCTTAAACTATCCTAAATCATGTTTACTCAAGGTCAATATGACAGAAAATAATACTGGTCAATGAAACTTACAGCCTTGTAAAGATGAACTCAGTAACAATCAAACACTAGGCTGGACTTTCTAACTGAATCTAATTATACTGTGCACTTTGAGGTCATCCACATTGCAATTAAAGATATCCCATATTCCAGGAAGCTGATAATGTGTAAGAAAATACATACTTGCTAGAGACACAAGAAATGATATGTACAAAGCTGTAGCTGAAATAGAAAAGCCCCCTTCTATTCCTTGACTGGTGCTAGTGGTGGTGAGCACTAGTCAGAAATTTATATGAAATTGGTAGTATCTTTTGCCAGGAAAATTGCAGAATGGTGGCTGGTTCTTTTGTTAGAAATATGATACCCAGCAGATGAGATTGAAAGAGAGAACATAAAAGTCTGAGGTCAGAAATTAGTGAGCAGAAGAGGCTGGTTTAAGCATTGGAATTTTGATGTTTTGCTTTGTTTTGTTTTGTTTTGTTTTGGACAGTAGAGAGATATACAGTTGATTTTGCACAGAAAGGATTCATGTAATGTAGAATATTAAATACATTTTTAATAGTGAAAACAGAAGAAATATCACAAAAAGCTAGTCAAAGGCAAATAGTGAACCTTTAAGGTCAGTCAATTTTATTTTCATTTCTGGATTATCTTTAATGCCAACTTAAAGTGTAGCTGAATTGAAGAGAACACATACCTCCCAGTTTTTGAAAGGCTGAGAAAATTGTAGAAATCTCATCATAAAATATGACCTTTGTTCAGCTATCACCCTCTCACATTCTCTTGCTATCATCTTCTGTATTCTTAGTCTTTTGAAGGTGAATCACATTAAAGAAAAAAAATTCCCTCTAGAAAAAATAGCTATATTTCATTACAAGTCAACTTTCCTACTCCATTCAGTACACAGAGGCTAATCACTCAAATGGAAGAATATAAAATAAAAGGAAATAGATTTTAAAATGTTAATTGCTAATAAGATATAATACTTAGAATGTTTGTGTGTTGTTACAGAAACATTTTAATTCTGAGTTTAAATCAAGACAGACACATAAGGAAAGTGAGTACTTAAAGAGCCAGAATCCCCATTTTGGATAAGGTTTCCAGGTTAGCATCAAAATACTTAATAAAATTAGAATTTCACAGGTTTAGAATCTAAATAATTACATGTGCAAGGCTGTGAGTTTGAGCAGCAGTTTCATAAAATTTAGTAGAATTTCATATAATTAATAAATTAAATATATTATTTAAATACTATATTTTTATAGCCTACTCGTTTGTTTTTCTGTTATTCAAATTTAATTTGGAATTAGTAGTCTGGATTTTTTTCCTATATAATTGTACACTTTGCTTCATCACACAAGTAATGGTAAATCTAGACATATAAAATTTGGAGTCCTCAGTCTTTTATGCTTTCTATTTAATAGATATTCAAGTGACATACTTTCACAACCCTCATGAACTATTCTACAAGCCATAAATCTTTTTTCTGTACAGATTTTTGAACAATTCTTCCATTGTACTTATGTAATGAATTAAGGTTTTTAAGTAGGTAAGTTTATTTTGTAGGTGGAAGGTCATGAATAGCCAGAGGGTCAACTTGGCAAGGAAAATAATACTGTTTGGTTAATGATGTGTACAACTGAGCATTGCAGAGAAATGTATTTATTTCATGGTAAAAATAGGCTTGAAAAATGTCACTAACCTAAGAATCTTGATATAGTGATATTACTCAAGATTACCTATGGTGGTAGAAAGTGTTACCCTGTAAGTTTAAAGGCAAGAGAGATAGGAGGATCATAGTCAACGATATGGTTTTGAAAGCAGAGGAAGAATAAGCAATATACTACTGAAATAACAAAGAAAGTAATATGATAATAAAGGGCCACCATTAGAGAAAGACTAGATGTTGCTACACAGTTGGCTTTTAAATTAAAGGAGTGGACTATCCCAATTAAAAAGATATAAGAAGCTAAATAAGACATGGAAATTCATTCATCTAGAACCACACTAAAGGAGGCATTAAAACTGATATGAGACTATTGACATGAAGCTGTATTGAATAATAAATTTACATTCTTATATTTTGTATAGCAGCAGAAAATCTATCACAACAGTAGGCTGATATTTTGAGCCAAAATGTAAAGGGAGTAAGACTTTAGAATGAACTAAGATTCTCTTTGCAGTTTGTCTGAGTATGAATTGCATCTTTGTTTTCCTTTTCTATTATTTATTCTTACTTTACTTTTTCTCAACTATTATTACTTGCAAGTACTGGGGGCACAAATAGTGGTATTACTAAAACCTTAATTTTCAAGTGATAGGACTTTAGTGTGGGTGAACTATGCTTCCATCTAAGATAGAAGGAATCTGAAGACTTAACTTGCCATTACTCATGCAACCTGTCTTGAGAATTATTTTACTGATTGCCAGTGTTAGTATCTGATGTTGACAGATGTATCGAATTGCTCAAGCATTTTTTTAAGTCTTAGGATGTGAAATTGCATTCAATTTATGCCACATGTAGTTGACATCTCTATATCTATGACCACTCCAATAATATACCAGTCTGCAAGTTCTGGAATGATCTATGACAATGGTTGAAAAATGTCAACATGATAAGACATTTGCCTATTCTTTAATTCAGTACTTCTCCCATATTGGACAGTTTTGGTAAGCTAAATTTATGATTTGAAACCACCCCCACAGGGCCTAGTAAATTGGCTCAGAAGGAAAAAGTGCTTAAAAATAAAGCTCAATGCCTTCTGAATCCCTAGGATTCACATAATAAAAGGAAATAACTAACTGTGGAAAATTGTCTCCAGGCCTCTACACACTAATATACTGAAATTTACTGCACAGAAATAAATAAATGAAATAAAAATTTTTAACAACTCTTATTGTTTGTAAACATAACAAATCATATTTCTCCATCTTAGAAGTACTTTTCTCAGGATACATAATACTGTGACTTCTAAGGCCCTGGTCAGATATCTATGACATTATTTACTTTCAAGGCTTGTACATATAGACTTTTTCATTAATTAATTAATTTATTCACTTTATATCTCAATATATACCTCAAAACTCTTCCCACTCCCCCTTTTCTCACAGCTGTTCCCCTTATTCTCCTCTTCTCTTGTCTTCTGAGAAGGGGGATCACCCCACTCCCCCACTGCTGTCATTGTACTCTGGCACATCATGTCTTCCCAGGACTAGGCATATCCTCTCCCATTTAAACCAAACAAGACAGTCTAGTTAGTTGAACATGATCTACAGGTAGCCAGACAACAAATTAAGGAACAGCCTCAGTTCTGGTTGTTGGGAGACCTACATGAAGTCAAGTTGTACATTTGCTTTATATGTGCAGGAAGGGGACTAAGTCTAGCCCTTGGTAGCTCTTTTGTTAGTAATTCAGTCTCTGGGCACCCCCAGGGGTCCAGGTTACTTAATTCTGTTGGTCTTCCTGTGAAATACCTAGCCTCTTAAGTTCCCTAAATCTTTTCCCTAACTCTTCCACAAGACTCCCCAACCTCTGTCTAATGGTTGGCTGTGGGTCTCTGTATCTCTTTTCATTGATTGTTGGGTGGAGCTTCTTAGAGGAGATATATGCTAGGATCCTATCTGCAATCATAACAGAGTATCATTAATAGTGTTAAGGACTGGTTAATGTTCATGAGATGGTCTCAATTTGAGCCAGTCATTGGTTGGCCATTCCCTTCGTCTCTGCTCCATCTTTGTCCCTGAATTTCTTGTAGGCAGGACAAGTTCTGAGTCAATGGTTTTGTGGATGAGTATTAAATTGAAATTGTTCTCCTTCCCAAGAAAGTAGATGGACAGAATGTTTAAAATAAGTTATGGCAATGTCAGATTTTTCTAAAATATTTTAAGGTAAGCTCTTTAATACAGTAGTGATAAAATTTCCATTCATTTTGGATTTCATCCATGCATCAGACAGACTCGCTTCCAAGTTCAGATATTTTCTTCAAACTTGAGCTAGTCATACTGGAAATCAATAATCTTATAATAATTTTCTCATCACTGTAATCAAATACTCAATAAGAAGCAAATATTTTAAAAAAGATAGTTTATTTTGACTCACAATGAGAGGGTAGCTACAGTTGGAGGAGCTTATGGCAGTGACACTTCACTTGCTTAATTCTTGGCAGGGTAGGAAACAGAAAGATTAGGACTATAGCATTTAGCAGAGTGTCTTATTTTTCTTTTCTTTTTTTCTTTTTCCTCTACTTTGAAACAAGTTTGACTTATCTGGGGAAAGGAAGCTCATTTGAATAAATGCTTCCATCCAAATTGCATGTAGGCTATAGGACATTTCCTTGATTAATGATTGATGTAGGATGACCTAGCCCAGTGTGAGTAGTGCTACCCTTGGGAGGTGGGCATATAAGAAAGTAAACTGAGACATTCCTAAGAAAATTAGAAATAGATCTACCTGAAAACTCACCTATACCACTCTTGGGCATATAACTAAAACATGCCCCACCATGCCACAGGGGCACATGTTCCTCTATGTTCATAGCAGCCTTATTTGTGATAGCCAGAAGCTGAAAACAACCCAGATATCCACAACAGAAGAATGAATACAGAAAATATGGTTCATTTACACAATGAACCAGCTATTAAGAAAAAAGACATCATGAGTTTTGCAGGCAAATGGATAGAACTAGAAAGTATCATCCTTATTGTGGTAACTCAGAAATAAAATGACATGCACTAATAAGTGGATATTAGCAAAAAAAAAAAAAAAAAAAAAATACAGAACACCCAGAATACAATCCACAGAACTCAAGAAGGCTAACAAGCCAAAGGGCCCAAGTGAGGATGCCTTAATCCCACCTGGGAGGGAGAAGAAATCAATCACAGGAGTGAGGGAGGGAGCAAGGGACATTGGTGGGAAAGGGAACAGAGAGAGGAAGAGGGGAACATGATCAGGTATTATGGGGAACAGGACTCAAGCCCTGAGGACCAGAAGCAAGAATGGAAACAGGCAACCTCAGGAAGTAGGAGGTAGGGGGACCCACTAGAATGTACCAGAGACCTGGGAGGTGAGAGACTCTGAGGTCTCAAAGGGAAGGACCTTAGATGAAATGCCCTACAGTGGGAAGCGAGAACTTGTAGATCCTACCTCTGGTAGAAAGAAAGGCCATCAAATGGAGGGATGGGGTTGCCATTCCCCAGTCAAAAACTCTGATCTATAATTTTTCCTGTCTGAAAGAAGTGCAAGGACAATAATGGAGAAGAGCCTGAGGAAAAGGAGGTCCAGTGACAGGCCCAAATTGGGATCCATCTCAGGAAGAAGCCCCAAGGCCTGACACTATTACTGATGCTATGTCCTTTCAAATAAGGGCCTATCATGACTGCCCTCTGAAAGGCCCAACAAGCAGCTGAAAGAGTCAGATGCAGATATTTACACCCAACCAATAGACAGAAGCTGCTGAGCACTGTGGTTGAGTTAAGAAAAAAAACTGGAAGACGCTGAGGAGGAGGGCAACCCTATAAGAAGACCAGTAATCTCAAATAACCTAGATCCCCGGATCTTTCAGACATTGAACCACCAACCAGGCAGCATATACAGCTGATATGAGGCCCCCAACACATATATAGCAGAGGACTGCCAGGTCTGGACTCAGTCAGAGAAGATGCACCTAAACTTCAAGAGAAACATGGAGCCCCAGGGAGCAAAGAGGTATAGTGGAGTCTGGGGAAGGGTTGGAGACATCCTCTTGGAGATAGTAGGAGGAGGTGTGGGATGTGGAACAATTGGAGGGTGTACGGGGAGGGGGATAAAGTCTAGACTGTAAAAAAATATTATACAAGTACTGAAAGAAATGAGTCAGGCTTAAGTAGAAGCAAGAGGGTAGTGGCCTTGATTATTGCTGGTATAACAGCTTAAATTACGTTAATTGCTAGCACCACTGCTTCTACAATTGCTGTGACACAAGAAGTTAAGACAGCTACTTTTGTTAATCATTTAACCAAAATTGTTACTAATGTGTTGAATATAGCAGAGGATTTAGATAGGCATTTGGAAGAACAGATTGATGCTCTTTATCCTATTCAAATTACCGGAAGGAGGTTCAGAATTTAAGGGTAAGGAGCCATCTTGAGTGTCATGCCAAATATCATTGGATTCATGTTAGTTCTACAATTTACAGTGGTAGTCATTATAATTAAGAAGTTTAATGAAATGTGAAGTGTCTTTAGCATAATTCTAACACCTCTTGAGATGTTTTAAGGATACATAGGGAGGTTATGAATTTTAAGAATGCTGCTCTGCTCGGCATTGATGCAGTAGATACTGCAGATAAAATTATCCATGGCCTGAGGTCAGTATTTCTATTTTGGTTAAGCTTCAAAAATGACAGATATAGCTTGATTATGCTAGCCTTTTTTGTCCTTGGAGTACTTTTATTCCTGCCCATTGTGTTTAAAGCTTTTCTTCAACAAACATCAACATGTTGACAGCCAAGTACATGCTTGAACCTGAAAATGAACCCTCAGACAGAGTCATTAAATTAATAGGTTAGCAAGCCAAGGATGGGTAAGATTCTGCACAGAGCCTTACCAACCTAAGACAAAAGTGCATTGCTTTTGATAATGTATATTCCATGATGGGTAAGGAATACATTCTTGTCAGAATGACCTAAAATAGGCTAAGTCTTGTTAATGAAATCAAAAGAGGGAGAGGTGGAGAGCCTTTGGGGCTGCTTGGCAAGAAACTGACATGGGCCAAGGACAAGGAAATGAGCTGCTTGGCAGGAATATGACATTGGCCAAGGAAAAGGAAGTGGGTGTTAGACAGTAATCTGACATTAAGCTAGAACAAAGAAGTGATTTCAGGTATGGATCTAAATCTTAGGCTAGAAAAAAAAGAAGTAATTTCAGACAGGAATTTAAATTTTAGGCTAGAACGAGGAAGTAGCCTTCAGACATGAAAAATGACCTTGGGCTAGGACAGGAAATGGGCTCAGATACTTTGGTCATCCTGATAAGCCCTTAGAAACAGTGATCACAACAGGAGTCTGATATAGCTCTCTCCTTAGAGGTCTGCCAGAGCCTGAAATATACAGAGGTGGATGTTCACAGCTAATTATTGAGTTGATCATGGGGTTCCCAAAGGAGGAGTGAGAGAAAAGACTGAAGGAGCTGAAAGGGTTTGCAGGCCCCATGGGAGAGCAACAATACCAATCAACCAGAGCTCCCAGGGTCTAAACCGCCAGCCTGGGAGCACATAGGGAGGGACCCATGGCCCCAGCTGTATATGTAGGGGAGGATGACATGTCAGGCATAGGTGAGTGAGGAAGTCCTCGGTCCAGTAAAAGCTGGACACCCCAATGTGGGGGAAATCTTAGGTGGGGAGGTAGGAATGGGAGGGTGGTGTGGGGCATATCCTCATAGAATCAGGAGGAGGGGGGATGTGATAGGGGTTTCTGGGTGGGGGGGATGGGGAAAGGGGATTACATCTGAAATGTAAATAAAATATCATGGGGAGTGTTCATGTAATTGGGTTTAATGCCTTGCTTTTTCTTTGACTATTTATGTTTATTGTGTTGCTTGTTCCTTGACTATTTGCATCTATTATATTGCTAGACCCTCAACCTAGAACTGACCTTAATACATGCATGTAATCAAAATGGTATAAAAGCATAAAAGAGGAGGGGGGATGGGATAGGGGTTTCTAGGGAGGGGAAATGGGGAAAGGGATGAAATCTGTATTGTAAATAAATAAAATATCCAAGAAAAAAAAGCAAAAAAGAAAAGAAAAAGAAAGTAAACTGAGCAAGCCAGTTTACGGAAACCACCTTTAGGTCAGTTAATTTTATGAGGCCACAGTTACCCTGATCCCAGACCCTTTATTGAGAGAGATGCAAAGTACTTAATAAGATACTCATGAACTGAGTCTAAGAACACATCAAAAAGATCATCCACCATGATCATTGAACTTCATTCCAGAGGTTCAGGAATGGTTCAACATACAAAATTCAAGTAATATAAATCACCATATAAGCAAACTGAAAAAAAAAAAAAAAAACAATCATTACATGATGATCTCATTCAATGCAGAAAGGCCTTTAACAAAATCTAACACTCCTTCATGCTAAAAGTTCTAGAAAAATTATGGATAAAAAGGATATTCCTAAACATTATAAAGGCAGTTTATAGCAAGCTCATAGCAAATGCCAGCTAAAATGGAGAGAAATTGAAAGCAATTCTAAAATCACTAAAATAGCGAAACTTTGACTTCTTCCTCTCCAATTTGTATCCCTTTGATCTCCTTCTGTTGCCTAATTGCTCTGGCTAGGACTTCCAGAACTATATTGAACAGGTAGGGGGAGAGTGGGCAGCCTTGTCTAGTCCCTGATTTTTATGGGATTGCTTCAAGTTTCTCTCCATTTAGTTAGTCCTTTTTAGAATGAGTATCAAAAGATTCAACCAGAGCTCCCAGAATCTAAACCTCCAGCCTGAGAACAGACAGGGCAAGCTGTCCTCTGAGAGGCTCTAACCAGCAGCTGACTCAGACAGATACAGACATCCAGAGCCAAACAGTGGATGGAGCTTGAGGACTCTTATAGAAGAATAGGTGGAAGGATTGTGGGCCCTAAGGAGATAGGAACTGCACAGGAAGATCAACACAGTAAACCAACCTGAACCCTTGGAGCTCTTAGAGACTGAATCACCAACCGTGGAGCATACCTAGTCTACACAGATCTACCTCCATGGGCTGAACCTAGGCCTCCCTGCACATATGTTGTAAATGTGCAGCTTGGTTTTCATGTAGGTCTCAAACATCTGGAGTGGGGGCTATCCCAAAACATGCAGCCTGTATATGGAGTATGGTCTTCTAAAAAAAAAAAAAAAAAAAAAAAAAAAAAAAAAAAAAAAACAGTTATTCAGTTATTCATGGAATATTATTTTTTTTTATATCTCTTGTATTCAGTTTGCAACTACTTCATTGAGAGTTTTTGTATGTATACTCATGAGGGATACTGGACTATAATTTATATATTTTTGTTGGGTTTACACTTGATTTCACTATTTCAATATTATTTGCTTTGTGAAGAAGCTTATTGTGGTTCTGAATTTTTTTAAACATAACTCAAAAATTATTGCTTGTTTGAAGGCTCTATAGAATTCTTGTATAAGTATATCTGACCCTTGATATTTTGCTTGTTTGTTTCTTTTCATTTTATTCTGTTTGAATGCTTTTTAAATTTTTTTGATTTGCTGAAAAAAAAATTAAAAATAAAAAATAAAAAAAAATCACTAAAATAGGGAATAACACAAGTTTGTCCACTCTCTCCATACATATTCAATATAGTACATATAACTTTATCTGGAACAATAGGACAACTGAAGGAAATCAAGAGGATACAAATTAGAAAGAAAGTCATAGTTCCTAGAGGAGAACCGATAAACATCACTTTACTAAAAAAGCTTAATTCCTAACTATTCTAACTATTCAGTAGTCTAAATATTTATAATCATGGTCACAGTTTAATTTAGTTCCTAACCCCTTGTCAAAGCGATATCTCCTTGAACAGACAGACCACTACAGAAAAGCCACACCTGGGAGAAATTAAGTGAAGATAGTCTCCAGCTGATATGTCTGCAACACAACACTTTAACCTAAGGCTCAGGTATCACAGCTAAAGAGGGGGCAGGAATATGATAAGATCCAGAAGAATTGAAATTTTGTTATTAGATTGTATCTCCTAATGTGTGTGAGAAGCTATTCTCTTGAAGTCTCAATATAGCTGCCTAAACAATACCTAAACAAGAAAAAGTATTGACATATTACTATGGAAGGGGAACGTCTCATTGAGTCTAAACCCTGATCTGAGAACAGAAGAAATAGTTCTTCCAGGGAAGAGCCCCAAATTAGTTATTGAATCCCAAGTAAGTGCATGTGTGTGTGTGTGTGTGTGTGTGTGTGTGTGTGTGGACAGAGACAGAGACAGAGAGAGAGAGAGAGAGAGAGAGAGAGGGAGGGAGGGAGGGGAGGGAGAGAGAGAGAGAGGAGAGAGAGAGAGAGGAGAGAGAGAGAGAGAGAGAGAGAGAGAGACTGGTGTGGACTTGTGAAACCTCAACATCCACTCTCAGAAATAGGCCACTTCCAACAAGGCCATACCTCCTAATCAGTCTTAAATATTCCACTCCCTGATGACTAAGCACTCAGAAGTAGGACCTGTGTGAGCCATTCTCATTCAAATCACCATAGTTATTATTCTAACAGCATGCTAAAACTCGCATCATATCCTCTCATTAATGTGTTCTATACCAAAGTTACCATGATTTTACAGCCCACATATTATTCTTTCTTATACTACAGCATAGACTTGCTGCATATCTCATTTGTTTTTGTTTTTTTTTTTCTGGATGCACTCAATACTTGAATCCATATATGCCATGTTATTGAGGCCTAAGTAATATATCTGTGTATTTTACTACTCTAGAATCCAAGAAAGCTATGATATAATAGGCTTATTTCATTTATTAATAGAAAGTAAAAGGTGAAATAATATTTTTTTGCTTATTTTATTTACATTTCAAATGTTGTCCTCCTTCCAAGTTTCTCCTCAACAACTCCCCATCCCATTCCCCCCTCCTCTTTGCCTCTATAAGGGTGCTTCCCTACACACCTACCCATTCCTACCTCACCACCCTAGCATTCCCTTATCCTCCACAGGATCAAGGGCCTCCACTCCCACTGACGCCAGATAAGACAATCCTCTGGTACATATGTAGCTGGAGCCATGGGTCCCTCCATGTGTATTCTTTAGTTGGTGGTTTAGTCCCTGGATGCTCTGGGTGGTCCAGTTAGTTGATATTGCCATTCTTCCTATGGGATTGCAATCACTTTCAGGTCCTCCAGTTCTTCCCATAACTCTTCCATTGGGGTCCCTGTGTTCAGTCTGATGGTTGGTTGTGAGTATCTGCATCTGTCAGATGCTAGCAGAGCTTCTCAGGGACAGCTATACCAGGCTCCTGTCAGCAAGCGCTTCTTGGCACCAGCAATAGTGTTTGGGTTTGGTGTCTTCAGATGAAATGGATCCTTAGGAGGGGTGGTCTCTGAATGGCCGCTACTTCAGTCTCTGTTCCATTTTTGGTCTTTGATTTTCCTTTCAACAGGAACAATTCTGGGTTAAAATTTTTAAGATGAGTGGGTGGCCCCATCTCTCAGCTGGGGGCCGTGTCTATCTACTGAAGATAGTCTCTCCAGTTTCTATCCATCACATAGCTGGTTCTTTAAAATAATTACCAAATTACAGTGTCCCTGAATCATAATAGTGTTTTTATTTCTTTCTCTCAAGAGCATCACAACATAGAGATATCACCTGTCTTATATAACTTAACTGAATTAAATCATGAAAGAAATTGTTTGGTGTGATGTACTATGCAATATACAGCTTGTATAACATTTTTTCAAAACTGTGACTATGAAAAAGCGAAATTTATTCATGGAGAAAATGTGAATTAATATTAATATTTTCATACTAATTAAAACCATTTCTGTCCTTTTTTCCCCCTAATTGGAATAGAATAAAATGCATCTGCCAAACCAACAATGATTTACCATTTGCCCAAGGTAATATTAATCATTAGCAAGAATAACATGTCTGGCAGAGTGATTATAATGAGAACTATTATTTACTTGCATATTCACTACTCAACAGTCTTTGTCCAGATCTAGCTTATATTTTCTCTTGAGCAAATCAAATAGATATGTATATAGTCATAACTATTTCATCATTTAAGTCATTATATATTATTATCTACAATTATAAAATAGATTTTATAAATATAGTCTTGATTCAGATATTAACTATTGTCTAGGGACTTGTCATTACATATAATTTAAAAATTATAGTTATAATATATGAACTACTATAAAATCTTAATTGGTTTTACAAGTAAAATTCCCTATATTTCTACATATACATGAAGTATTCATTTATTATGTATTTCTACCATCCGTTTAGCATCTCCAACATTTTTTTCAACATTTCCATATTTTAGTAATCATTTTTTCTTACAGAATATTGTTTCTATGTATAAGAGTAATGTGCTATTTACCTTTCCATGTTTTTCTTAATTATTGTAACACTCCTACAATTATATTGATTTTTGTACAAATTCCTTTCATTTTTGTTTTTGGTCAAAAGTACATAAATTTGGAAATAAAAGATTCAGTTCTTTTTTGGTATGCAAATTTGCTTTGGTATTTAATAAATGATAAAACTATATGCTTATGAAAAAATTGTTTCTAAGTAAAGTTATTTATATTTGAGAATTTTATACATGAGTACTGTGCTTAAAATATTTCCTCCCCGCCTCTCCAACTCCTTATTTATCTTCTTTATCCTTCTCCCTCTCAAGTTTATGACTTTTCTATAATTAATATTGTTAGACACACATATACACACATGCATGCACACTACCAAACATACTTAGTGTTGCTACAATGCATATATGTTTAGACCTGACCATGAGATTAGGGATTCATCCCTGGCACAAAAGTTAATTCTCTCTTTGAACACCCATTGACTTTATCTCCTGAAGACCTTTTTCAGATAATTTTCAGAGTAATTATCCTATATTTCATGAGTTTTTTGTTTCTCTTATTTTGATTAAACTAATAAAATTTATTTTAAAATATACAAACTCAGTATTGATATTTTAAGTCATCAAAATAATTCATAACAGTTAAATGGCTCTTAAATATACATGATATATTCTGATGCCAAAAGTAATATGTACTCAACCAGTTTTTAAAATGGATTTTGAACATTAAACATGATAGAAGTAGAAAAAAGTCTCTAATTAAGTCCTCTATGAAAAGAAATTGTGACAGGTTCCTGATTAGACAGAAACTGTTCCATCTCCAAGAGAGAATACACAGTATAACTGTGGCATCATAGAATGATTAAGTAGTGTGCCTTCTGTTTCTATTTTGTAGAATGGTTTGAAGAATATTGGTATTAGATCTTCTTTGAAGGTCTGATAGAATTCTGCACTAAACCCATCTGGTCCTGGACTTTTATTGGTTGAGAGACTTTTAATGACTGCTTCTATTAACTTAGGAGTTATGGGACTGTTTAGATGGTTTATCTGATCCTGATTTAACTTTGGTACCTGATATATACAAAATTGTCCATTTCATCCAGATTTCCAGTTTTGTTGATATAGGCTTTTGTAGTAGGATCTGATGATTTTTTGAATTTCCTCAGTTTCCGTTGTTATGTCTCCCTTTTTATTTCTGATTTTTTAAATTTGGATATTGTCTCTGTGCCCTCTGGTTAAACCCTGGCTAAGGGTTTATCTATCTTGTTGATTTTCTCAAAGAACCAGCTTCTGTTTTGTTGATTCTTTCTATAGTTCTTTTTGTTTTTACTTGTAGATTTCAGCCCTGAGTTTGATAATTTCCTGATGTCTACTTCTCTTGGTTCATTTGCTTCTTTTTGTTCTAGAGCTTTCAGGTGTGCTGTCAAGCTCCTAGTGTATGCTCTCTCCAGTTTATTTTGGAGGCACTCAGAGCTGAGATTTCCTCTTTGCACTGCTTGTATTGTGTCCCATGAGTTTCGGTATGTTGTGCCTTCATTTTCATTAAATTCTAAAAGTCTTTAATTTCTTTCTTTATTTCTTCCCTGACCAAGTTATCATTGAGTAGGGCGTTGTTCAGTTTTCATGTATATGTGGGCTTTCTGTTGTTTTTATTGCTATTTAAGACACTTCTTTGAAAGTCTGGCAGAATTCTTCTTGAAAACCATCTGGCCCTGGGCTTTCTTTCTTTGGGAGACTTTTAATAAACTGCTTCTATTTCTTTAGGGGATATAGGATTATTTACATCATTTACCTATCTTGATTAAACTGTAATCTATTAAGAAAGCCATCTACTTCATTTAGATTTTCCAATTACGTAGAGCACAGGCTTTTGAAGTAAGGCCTAATGATCCTTTGGATTTCCTCAGTGTGCATTGTTATGTCCCACTTTACATATCTGGTTTTTATTAATTTGGGTACTGTCTCTCTGTCTTTTAATTAGTCTGAGAGTTTGTCTGTCCTCTTGATTTTCTCAAAGAATCAACTCTCAGTTTCACTCTGCACTCTTTGTTTCTAATTTATTGATTTCTTCTCCAAGTTTGATATTCTCTGGTGTCTACTGCTCTCTTGCATGTGTCTGTTTCTTTTGATTCTAGAGGGTTTTTATTTAATTGGTTATTTTTTGTTTACATTTCAAATGTTATCCCCTTTTCAATTTCCCCTCCACAAACCCCATCCTCTCCCCTTGCCCCTGCTTCTATGAGGGTGCTACCCCACCCACCCACCCACTCCTGCCTCAATACCTACCATTCAGCTATGCTGGGGTATCAAGCCTCCAGAGGACCAAGAAGATAACTCTCCCATTGATGCCAGATAAAGAAATCCTCTGATACATATGCAGCTGGAGCCATGGGTCCCTCATGTGTATTCTTTGTTTGGTGGTTTAGTTCTTGGTACCCTTGAGGGGTCTAGTTGATTGATATTGTTCTCCTGTTGGGTTGCAAAACCCTTCAGCTCTTCAGTCTTTCCCCTCACTCTCCCATTGCGGTCAACATGCTCAGTAACAAGGTTGGCTGTATGCATCCATATCCATATTGGTTTAGACTCTGGCAGACCATCTCAGGGGCACAGCTATACCAGACTCCTGTCAGCAAGTGCTCTTTGCATTAGCTATAGGATCTGGATTTGGTTTCTGCAGGTGTAATGGATCCCTAGGTAGGGCAATCACTGGATGGCCTTTCCTTCCGTCTCTGTTCTACTCTTGTCCCTGAATTTACTTTTGACAGTAGCAATTATAATTAACATTTTTGAGATGAATGGCTCACCCCGTCCTTCACTGGGGCCATGCCTACCCACTTGATGTCGCCTCTACAGGTTCTCTGTCCCCTTTGTTGTATATTTCTACTAAAGTCATTCCTGTTGGGTCCTGGGAAACTCCTGGGTCCCTCGCATCTGGACTTTCTAGTGGCTACATCCTGTTACCCATCCCCTACAGCTGCATACCTATATTGGTGCTGATTCTGATGTGGGACTAATGCAAATTGATCCATTCTTATCTCCTTGTACAAAGCTCAGCCAAGGGCATCAACGACTCCACATCAAAACTGATACACTGAATTTAAATGAGGGAAAAAATGGGAAAGAACCATGAACACATTGCATTGGCAAGGGGAATATTTCCTAAACAGAACATCAATGGCTCGTGCTCTAAGACCAACAATTGATAAATGGGACCTCATAAAATTGAAAAACTTCTGTAAGGCAAAGAAACAAGGCAATAGGAAAAAATGGCAACCAACAGATTGAGAAAAATATCTTTACAACCCTACATCAGATACAGGGCTAACATCAAAAAATATACAAAGACTTCAAGAAGTTAAACTCCAGAGAAGCAAATAAAGAATTTAAAAATTTGGGGAAAAACAGATAAATAAAGAATTCTCAACTAAGGAATCTCAAATGGCTGAGAAGCACTTAAAGAAATGTTCAACAGCCTTAGTCATCTGGAAAATGCAAATCAAAACAAACCTGAGATACTACCTTTACACCAGTCAGAAGAGAAAGATCAAAAACTCACATGACAGGAATAACACTTCCCTTCCCACCCCAAGCCTGGTCCTCTTGGCTAGGGGCAGACCTGAGTCGTCTGCTCCTTGTGGAGAACCTGATCCTGAGCCATTCCCAGAGGAGCCACTGCTCTGAGAGAGTGGACACCTAACTGGGTCTCCTTCTGTGGAGAAAAACCTTACTCCTGAGGCCATCCTAGAGGAGCTGCTTGCACTCAGAACAGCAGGATTTCAGGATTCCTGAGGTGGCCTGCATCCCAGGAGTTCTTCCATTCGAGGAGCTTAGGACCCACAGGAGAACGGGAGACTTCTGGACTCTAAGGAATTCTGACACAAGCAAGATAAACTGGAAAGACAGACTCCAGTCAGACACAGTGAGTGCAGGTAACACTAGAGTCAACCAGATGGAAAAGGCAAGCACAAGAACACAAGCAAGAGAAATCAAAGGTACTTGGCATCATCAGAACCAGTTCTCCCACCATTGCAAGCCCTGGATACCCCATCACATAGGAAAAACAGGATTCAAACTAAAATCACTTCTCATGATGATTATAGAGGACTTTAAAGAAGAGCATAAGTAACTCCCTTAAAAGAAGTACAGGAGAACACAGATAAACAGGTAGAAGCCCTTAATGAGGAAACACAGAAATCATTTAAAGAATTGCAAGAGAACACGGCAAACAGGTAGAAGCCCTTAAGAGGAAACACAAAAATCCCTTAAAGAATTGCAAGAAAACACAACCAAACAGGTGAAGGAATTGACAAAACCATCCAGGATCTAAAATGGAAATAGAAATAATGAAGAAACCTCAAAGGGAGACTACCTGGAGATAGAAAACGTAGGAAAGAGATCAGGAGTCATAGACACAAGCATCATCAACAGAATACAAAAGATAGAAGAGAGAATCACATGTGCAGAAGATACTATGGAAAAACATTGACACAACGTCAAAAAAAATGCAAAATGCAAAAAGCTCCTAACTCAGAACATCCTGGAAATCCAAGACACAATGAGAAGACCAACCTAAGGATAATGGGTATAGATGAGAGTGAAGATTCCCAATCTAAAGGGCCAGTAAATATCTTAAAACAAAATTATAGAGGAAAATTTTCCCAACTTAAAACGAGGATACCAATAAACATACAAGAAGCCTACAGAAACACCAAACAGACTAACCAGAAAAGAAATACCTACCATCACATATAATCAAAACACCAAATGCACAAAACAAAGAAATAAATACTAAAAGCTAAGGGAAAAAGGTCAAGTCACATATAAAGGCAGACCTATAAGAAATTACACCAGACTTTTCTCAGAGACTATAAAATGCCAGAAGATCCTGATCTGATAACATACAGACCCTTAAGGGAAAACAAAATGCCAGCCCAGACTGCTATACCCAGCAAAACTCTCAATCACTATAGATGGAGAAACCAAGATATTCCATGAAAAAAACAAATTTGCACAATATCTTCCACAACCCAGCACTTCAAAGGATAATTGATGGAAAACACCAACACAAGGAAGGAAAACTACAACCTAGAAAAAGCATGGAAGTAACCTTCCAACAACCCCAAACAAAGATAACTACACAAACATAATTCCACCTCTAATAACAAAAATAATAGGAAACAACAATCATTTTTCCTTAATATCTTTCAACATCATATGGACTCAATTCTCCAATAAAAAGATGTAGACTATCAGACTGGATACATAAACAGGACCCAGAATTTTGCTGCATACAGAAATGTACCTCAGTGACAAAGACAGACATTACCTCAGAGTAAAAGGCTGGAAAACAATTTTCCAGGAATGGACCTAAGAACAAGCTGGGAGTAGCCTTTCTAATATCAAATAAAATAGACTTTCAACCAAAAGTAATCAGAAAAAATAAGGAAGGACACTTCATACTCATCAAAGGAAAAATCTACAAGATAGAACTCTCAATTCTGAACATTTACGCTCCAAATGCAAGGGCACCCACATACATAAAGAAACTTTACTAAAGCTCAAATCACACATTGTACCTCACAAAATAATAGTGGGGGATTTTAACATCCCGCTCTCTCCAATTGGACAGATCGTGGAAACAGAACTAAACAAAGACACATTGAAATTAACAGATGCTATGAACCAAATGGATTTAACAGATATCTATAGAACATTTCATCCTAAAGTAAAAGAATATACCTTCTTCTCAGCACCTCATGGTACCTTCTCCAAAAATAGACCAATTATAATTGGTCACAAAACAATCCTCAACGATACAAAATAGACTGAATATAATCCCTTGCATCCTATCAGATCACCAATGGACTAAGGTTTGGTCTTCAATAATGACAAAACCAAGGGAAAAACCCACATGCATGTGGAAACTGAAAAATGCTCTACTCAATGATGACTTTGTCAAGGAAGAAATAAAGAAAGAAATTAAAGACTTCCTAGAATTTAATGAAAATGAGGAGGGAACAACATACCAGAAAAACTTGTGGGACTCCATGAAAGCATGTGCTAAGAGGAAAACTCATAGCTCTAAGTGCCTACAAAAAGAAATTGGAGAGCCACACCCATTAACAACATGACAGCATACCTGAAGCTCTAGAACAAAAGAAGCAAATACACCCAAGAGGAGTAGGCGTCAGGAAATAATCAAACTCAGGGCTGATAATCGACTGCTAGAAACAGAAAGAACTTTTACAAAATTATCAACAAACCGGGTTGGGTTTTTTTAGAAAATCAACAAGATAGATAAACCCTTGCCGGATTAACCAGAGGGCACAGGACGTACCAATTTTTTAAAATCGATTTGAAAAGGGAGACTTAACCAGATTTTGGGAATTCAAAATTGATGCTGTATCCGTGTCGTCAAAATTTAAAGGCCTTTATCTCATCTATAATCGGGTTTATCTGGTGGTCTTGGTCTTGGGGGAGTCATGTTTGATAGGGAACTTTGGGTTTGGTGGAGCTTTGTTTAATGGTTTCTGGAAATGTTACCACGTTTTGATCTTGACTTGGCTCCTGGAAGGGTTTTGGGGCCAAACCTAATTGTTTATGAGACACAAGGTAATGTGGGAGGTGGGTTGGGCTGAGGTGTCGGGTTTGTTGGCGTGCGTTCGGCTAGGTGTAATTGTAGAACTTTGTAATCTGAGAGGCATTTCAGTGGCCTCATTTTGATCGTTTTGTGGTTTACATCGTCCAAATTGGAGGGAGATTTAACTGGTTGCGTACTTGATAATCGCTGTCCGTTTACTCTCTTTGTACATTACTTATGGATCTCTATGTTACTGATGAAATTTGGAGAGACGATGGTTGTGGGTGGGTGTTTTTTGATGCATTGTTTTGAGAGTGTATTTAGGTATGAATTGTTAATATGTTTTTATTGATGAATATGAGTGAATTGGGGAGGGTGAAATAATGGGGTTTTGGATGGGTAGAGCGGGATTGTGAGGGTTGCTTCGAAGGATATGGGTATGAATAGTATTGTGTTCTAATTTAGATTTGTTTTTTTTTCTTTGTTTTATAATTCTGGTGGATGCGATCCTGTAAGGACGCTGTGTCGTGTTATGATGGCGGGTGGGGTCATTTTGCTAGTCAGATTATCGACAGGCGTGGGCGGGGTTTTTGGAGGGGTTTGTGAATGGTGGCTAATACGGCGATGTCCGTTCTGGGGTTTTTGCTTGTGTATAGCAATATAATGGGGTGAATTAAGGATATAAGTTTAGGGTCAGTGTGGTTAACGTTGGTGCTGGCACTTAGAGTGCTGGGTAGTGTCTTGGCTGTATAGCGCGCCTTAGTGGGTTGTGATGGTCGGGGTTGTCCGTGATGAGTGCTAGGGTGTCTATATTTTTGATGGCCATTTGGCTTGAGAGACTTTTTGGGTTCGTAGTATCACTCCTGGTGTGTTGGCTTCTTTATGCATAGTGGGGATCGCTGGTGAGGTGGTGGGTGTAGGTTGGGTCAACCTTTTTACTCCACCAAACAACTCATTAATCCTACGTTTGTATTTACTTCAGCCGGCTCCTTTCTGACTTTGGGGAATGGGGTGTTTTGCATTAGCGTTTATTTGCTGGTGAGGCGGTATGGTTTGTTGCATTATGGAGCTTGTTTTTTGTTTGGTTCCAGGTTTGGTCCCAGTCTCATGTATCTCTTTTATTTAATTATTCTGATGGGGGGGGTTGCGTTCCTATCTTTTGTGTCTTGTGACTGGAGGAAATTGTTCGGACCTCTCAGGAGCAGGTTGTTTAGTTTGGGTTGTTGTGAGATGGTGTATTGAGTTTGTTTGGTTTCGGAGACCGGAGGCCCAGATGGGTGATGATGGATGGGTGGTTGTGTGGTTTTTTGGTAATGAAGTGGGGGATCTCAAAGTTAATTGGCAGTATGCTGGATTGGGAGTGAACCTGGTCCTTTTGTACTTAGTTTGGAGGGCTATGTGCGCTGTATTGTGTTTTGGAGACTTTGGTTGTTGGTTCTTTCTTTTTTAAACTGAGTCGCTGAAGTTGTTTTTAAATGCGAGATTTATTGGTTTATGTTAGGCGGGTAGGTTGTCGGACATTAAAGGCCTGTTGCTATGGGTCGTCTTGGCATTGGTGGAGCTTGGTTTTTTCTAGGCAGGTGTGGGTACTGTGTCTGGATGGTTGTTAAGGAGGTTTGTGTGGGGATTCGTCACTGTTTTTTGTTTCAATCATCTTAGATGGGTCTGGGTTGAGCGGACGGTCTTTGGTGAGTTTAAATGGCACAGGGGTTACTTGGTCAGCATGTGGCTTAATTAGGGGGCGGCGGGCTTATGATTCCCTCTACCCAGTACAACCCGTGGCTTTATTGCTGTTGTTTGACATATGCGTAGAATGGAGTGGTTGCTCCGGGGACTATGCTCTAGTCCTCGTGAGTTTATTTCTGGACCGTGCTCATATATACAAGTCTCACTCGATTCGAGTAGTGAACTGCCCGAGCTCTAAGGAAGGTTGGGAAGACCCTCGCAACTTACCTAGGCACAGGGAAAAGTTACTGAAGACAAACAGCTATGGTCCTATGCTCTAAGATCAAGATGGACAATTGGGACTTCTATATAAGTGCAAAGTTTCTGGTAGGCAAGGACAATGTCTTAATTGGATATATTTGGGCTATTCCAAACTGGTGTCGGGTTTAATTAAGTTCAGGGTTCACTTGAAAATATGCCATAAGAGGATATCAGTAGTGCTCTTTTGTACAATTTGATTTCTCTAGGTTCTGGTTGTAGACGTAGGATTCATTTCTCTGGTAAAGTGGTTTTTTGGGGGGGTGGCGGTGGGGTGAACTCGTTCAATGTTTATCATTGGGACTGGGGTGGTTTGAGGTTTGGGAGAAGTGGCATTCGCTCCCGTTATTTGTTTGGGGCTGCTGCACGGGGAGATGGGGTTTGGTCTTTGATTTTCTTAAAGGTGTGGAGTAAGCTATCAATGGATAGTTGGGCTGGGGTTTTTGTTAAAACTAAGTGATAGCAGATGCTGGCGGAGAATCGCTGGAGGTGAAGGAGAAAGAGGAAACACCTCCTCCATTGTTGGTGGCGATTGAAGATGGTGCAAACCTCCTATGGAAAACTGTCTGGCGGTTCTCAGACATGTTGGACAATTTTAGATTACTCCCCCACCGCTAACGGACCCTGCCTTATACCACTCCTGAGGCATTTACCCAGAAGAATATGTTCCAACTATTATGTCAAGGACATATGCCTCTTACTAGGTTCCATTGCAGTCTTATATTTGTTATAGCCAGGTACCCATGGAAGGGGATCCCCCCCCCCCAAGAAAAGGAGGGGGAGAGGAACAAGAGGGAAGAATTACCCAGAGGCCCCTTACTTCAAACAGTAGGAATGGAATACCAACAAAATGTGCTGTTGTACAATTTTATACAATGGAATATGACTCAGCTCATAATACATTTAAAAAACAAATTCGAATTTGATAATTCCTTATGGTAAATGGAATGGGAACTAGAAGAAAATATCATCCTTGAACGTGAATTAAACCCAATCACAAATGATACATACATAGGTATATTCACTCATGATTATTGGATTTTAGCCCCAGAAACTTTAAATACCCAATGAAGTTCAAACTCACAGACCACATAAGCTCAAGAAGTATGACGACCATGAGGTGGGGGGCTCTGCAGTCCTTCTGTCAGAAGAAGTAACAAAAATACTCAAGGGAGCTAAATATGGAGACAACGTACAGGACAGTAATGAAGGAGGGCTGTCTACAGACATACCACTGGATATCCATCCCATGTGCAGTCACCAAGGTAGATGTTGATGTGGATGTCAGGATGTACTGCTGACAGGAGCCTGATATAGCTGTCTCCTGAAGTCATGCAAGAGTCTGACATACTCAGTAGGCAGATGCTCACAGCATAACCACATCAAACTGATCATGCGGTTCCCAAGGAGAAGATTAGAGTGTAAGGCTGAAGGAGTTGAAGGATTCGTGACACCATGAGGAAGCAACAATACCAACCAACCAGAGGCCCTAGGTGTCTAAACACCAGCCTCGGGAGCATTTAGGAGGGACCCATGGCTCCAGCTATATATGCAAGGGAAGAATATATAAGGGGGGGGGAGAAGAGATCCTTGGTCCCATGAAGGCTGGGCATCGTGGGGGGGGGATATTTCGAGGGTGGGGGGAGTGGTGAGATATGGGGAGGGTAGGGGGTTACACCAAAGTGGAAGGAGAGGAGACGGATGGAGGGAAGGGATAGTGAGTTCCTGGGAGGGAGGGGGGAATGGCGGTAAGGAGAGAACATCTGAAATGTAAATAAAATTTCCAATAAAAAAAAAAAAAGTAAATCAGGCTGGCCTCACAACAGAGACCTACCTGCCCACCATAAAAAAAAAAAAATTAAAATTAAAAACATTCTTGAGACATAGAACAAAAAATTCATGGTCAGCAAAGACCACCAACAACTTGTTAAAATATAGCCATAAGAATAATAATTTTGAGCCTCTTCATGGGTGACCAAAAAATGAAAAGAAACAAGGACGGAAAAGGCATACAAGTCTAAACAAGCAAATGAGTAATGGGTCATCTGGTACTCTTGAGTCTGAGGATTCAGGGTTTAAAAATTGCTGATGTTTAAAATATCCAAACATTCTTCTATAGAGTCCTCAAGCTCCATCCACTGTTTGGCTCTGGATGTCTAGTATCTGTCTGAGTCAGTGCTGGTTTAGAGCCTCTCAGAGGACAGCTTGCCCCTGTCTGTTCTCAGGCTGGAGGTTTAGATCCTGGGAGCTCTGGTTGAATCTTTTGATACTCATTCTAAAAAGGACAAAAGCACCCTCACTTTGGTCTTCCTCCTTCTTGAGTTTCATGAGGTTTATATCCAATCATGTGTAACCGTGCCAAATCTTTCTGCTCTTCCACCCCTACCTATAAAAGTTCCAAATTTCTGTGATCTTGGTTGAATCCTCTGTCTCCTGCGTGAGACATGTTTCGAACCAAGGGCACCTCGCTACTAAACTGCCTTTTTTGCTAATCGCATCAAAAAAAAAAAAAAAAAAAAAGATGTGTTAAGATAGATAACTGCATTTAGATGGATAACTGCATATAAAGTTTTTTATGCATAAAAAAAAAATACCAGTCTTAGTTTGTGGTGATCTGATGGGATGCATGGGATTATTTCAGTCTTTTTGTATCTGTTGAGGCCTGTTTTGTGACCGAATATATGGTCAATTTTGTAGACGGTACCAAGAGGTGCTGGGAGAAGGTATATTCTTTGGCCTTGGATGAAATGTTCTATGGATATCGTTAAATCAATTTGGTTCATAACTTCTCTTAGCTTTACTGTGTCACTGTTTAGTTTCTGTTTCCATGATCTGTCCATTGCTGAGAGTGGGGTGTTGAAACCCCCCACTATTATTGTGTGAAGTTCAATGTATGCTTTGAGCTTTAGTAAATTTCTTTTATGAATGTAGGTGCCCTTGCATTTGGAATATAGATGTTCAGAATTCAAAGTTCCTCATGGTAGATTTTTCCTTTGATGTGTATGAAGTGTCTTCTTATCCTTTTTGATAGATAACTTTTGATTGAAAGTTGATTTTATTCTCTATTAGAATGGCTACTCCAGTTTGTTTTTGGGACCATTTGTTTGGAAATATTTTTCAGCCCTTTACTCTGAGGTAGTGTATGTCTTTGCCATTGAGGTGCATTTCCTGTATGCAGCAAAATGCTGGGTCCTGTTTTAAGCATTCAGTCTATTATTTTATGTATTTTTATTGGGAATTGAGTCCATTGTTTGTTAAGGGATATTAAGGAATAGTGATTGTTGCTTTGTTATTTTTTATGTTATTTTTTATGTTTGTGTGGTTTATCTTCTTTGAGGTTATTGAAAGAAGATTACTTTCTTGATTTTTCTAGGGTGTAGCTTCCCTCTGTGTTGTGGCATTTTCCTTAATTATCCTTTGTAGTGTTTGATTTGTGGAAAGATATTGTATAAATTTATTTTTGTCATGAAATATCTTGGTTTCTTCAACTATGGTAATTGAGAGGTTTGCTGGGTATATAGTCCAGGCTGGTATTTGTGTACTCTTCAGGTCTGTATGACATCTGCCAGGATCTTCTATCTTTCATAGTGTTTGCTGAGAAGTCTGGTATAATTTTGATAGGTCTGCTTAATATGTTACTTGATATTTTTTTTCTTACTGGTTTTAATATTCTTTGTTTTGTGCATTTGGTGTTTTCACAATTATGTGATGGGAAGAATTTCTTTTTCTGGTCCAACACATTTTGAGTTTGTAAGCTCTTGTATATTTATGGGCATTTTCTTTAGGTTAGGGAAGTTTTTTTCTATATTTTTTTGAAGATATTTATTGGCTTTAAGTTGGGAATCTTCATCCTCTTCTATACCTATTATTCTTAGGTTTGGTCTTCTCATCATGTCCTGGATTTCCTGGATGTTTTGGGTTAGGAGATTTTTGGATTTTGCATTTTGTTTGACTGTTATATCATGTTTTCTGTGGCATCTTCTGAACCTGAGATTCTCTGTTTTATCTCTTGTATTCCATTGGTGATGCTTGCATCTATGACTCTTAATCTCTTTTCTAGATTTTCTACTTCCAGGGTTGTTTCCTTTTGTGATTTCTTTATTGTTTCTATTCTGGTTTTAGATCCTGGAAGGTTTTGTTCAATTCTTTCACCTGTTTGGTTGTATTTTCCTGTACTTATTTAAGGAATTTTGTGTTTCCTCTTAAGGACTCTATCTGTTTACCTGTGTTCTCCTGTTTTTCTTTAAGGAAGTTATTTATGTCCTTCCTAAGTCCTCTATCATCATCATGAGATGTGATTTTAAATCAGGGTCTTACTTTTCTGATGTGTTGTTGTATCCAGGGCTCGATATGGTGGGAGAACTGGGTTCTGATGATGCCAAGTAGCCTAGGTTTCTGTTGCTTATATTCTTGCCCTTGCCTCTCCTATCTAGTTATCTCTGGTGTTAGTGGTTGTGCTCTCTCTGACTGTGGCTTGGCCCTCCTGCCAACCTATGTGTCAGCACCCCTGGAAGATTAGTTCTTTCCAGGAGGAATTTGGGTATGGAGAGCTGTGGCACAGGGTCAACTACAGGGAGCAGATGGAAATTGGAAGGATCCTGTCTCCAGGTATTCCTGGTTCCTGTGTCCTGGTGGCTCTGTGCATTTCTCTCTTAGGTCAGGTATATGAGCAGAAGTGGTGATCTTCCAGAAGTGTGGTGCTCACAGGTGTGTTGGCACTCCTGGGAGACCAGTTCTCTCATGATTGATATTTGGGTATGGAGTGCTGTGGAGCAGGGTCAGCTCTGGGCACTTTGGCCAAAGATTCAGTTCTTAAATAGGATCTTTAATCCCTTAGCAGTAGATACTTTTTTAACAGAAAGATTGATATGTATATATATCTAATAATCTACTTGCAGATAATCACTCGCCCTGTGACATTTATTGAAGAAGTTTTGCGATGAATGCTGTTGTTTAACTCACTTTTTCCTTTTATTCGAGTCCCATTGCCAAAGCTAATAAGATGTTGCTAGCGATGTTTAGGATAGATCCTTTTTTTTCTCATGTAAACCTTTTTGTAAATGCTTCCTAAGACATGTCCAGATCTGAGTCCTAGGTGAATTTAAATCCATTCAAGTTGACAATGACAATACCTCATGATTACCACTTTCCAATGTGATATCCCAAGTTCATTTTAAATCACAAAATTCTGCCCTGGGTCTCAAGGACTCATAACCATTTCTTATTCAAACAATCATGTCCATCTTCCATTCTATTAGCATCTCTAGCATCATCTAGTTCCTTTCCATAGTACAATGGTCAATGCTTCTTTCAGAATAGCTTTGTGTCTATGAAAATGTATTAATATTGCCTTTGTCTGGAAGACTCTTAACATCTTTAAAGCATCTCCAATTATACAATTACCACATTGTAATCAGGGTTACTAACAAGAACATTGGTAAGGAGTTATGTATAAGGAGTGAGAATAACTCAAAAACAGATACATCACCAGGAAGCACACATCAACATGGGTGACAGCTCCCCTAAACAGCAACCCTGTAGATATGGATATAGTTTGCAAGTAGCTCCACAGTCAGCTTCCTTTTCACTTTGGTTGCTCAGTCTCCATACCCAGCATGTTTCCCCACCCCACCATTTTTAACCTAACATTGTTATTGTTTCTCTGGGACTTTCAGATCAGACACTGCAATTGAACTCACTTCCTAGTCCTTCTATTCCTGTCCATCAACCCTTGTGAGACTCCAAAAAACCCCAGTAAAAATAAAAAAGTCTAATTTATGTTATCTATATACTCACTGGTATATGGTCAATAGCCTGCTCTCAATGGCCTGCCCCTTAAATAGAATGGAGCTCATTCTGCTTCTGGGACAACTCCTACCCCCTTCAATAAACAACCCCCAAAGACAAGCAATAGGCTACACAGATACCAAAGAGAACTCTTAAAAAGTGTCATCCAGATGCTGAGGTACAGATCTCCACAATTGGTAGTGAGGGTGTTTCCTTCCTTTTAATCTGTTAGTAGAGAGGACTCAGAAATCATCTAAGTTTCTATTCTTCCAAGATTTTGTGTATGATGTGAAGTTCCTGATGTTCTTGTTCCTTTCTGGGAAAAATATTTCAGTTCAGAGTAAATTTTGTAATTCAGAGGAAATGAGATACAGCAACTGATTACCTTCAGAATTTCATGTAATGGCAATTTAGGGCCTCCTTGCAGTGAAATTGAACTGGCCTCACACTGCTTGGCCCTATCTACTTTCTTAAACCTTGGTAAAAGATCCCATCAGCCTGTAAATTATATCATTGTGCCTGATGGAAAGTGCCATCATGTAGAAAATGTGCTGTCCTTTTCCTTCCATTCTTACAAATTTGTCACTTTATTTTTAAACAGTTATTATTTATTTATTCTTTAATCATTTGTTTTTTTTTTTTTTTTTACAGTCCAAACTTTGTCCTCCTCTGATCTACCCTCTGACTGTTCCACATCCCACACCTCCTCCTCAAGAGGATGTCCCACACTCTCACTCCACCAGACCTCTCCACTCCTTGGGGCCCAAGTCTCTAGAGGGTTAGGTGCATCTTCTCTGACTGAGTCCAGACCAGGAAGTCCTCTGTGTTATATGTCTTGGGGGCCTCATATCAGGTGGTGTGTGCTGCCTGGTTGATGGCTCACTGTCTGAGATATCCCAGGGGTCCAGTTAGTTGAGACTCCTGGTCCTCTTACAGGGTTGTGCTCCTCCTCAGCTTCTTCCAGCTTTCCCCAATTCATCCACTGAGGTCAGCAGCTTCTGTCCATTGGTTGGGTGTAAATATCTGCATCTGACTCTTTTGGTTACATGTTGGGCCTTTCAGAGTGCAGTCATGATAGTCTCTTGCTTGTAAGTACACCACAGCATCAGCATTAGTGTCAGGTCTTGGCCCTCCCCCGAGCTGGATCTCAATTAGTGCCTGCCACTGAACCTCCTTTTCCTCAGGCTCTTCTTTATTATTGTCCCTGCACTTTTTTCAGACCAGAAAAATTCTGGGTCAGAGGTTTTGACAGGGGCATGGCAACCTCATCCCTCCACTTGACGCCCTCTCTTTCTACTGGAGATAGGCTCTACAAGTTCATTGAAGGACCCTCACTTTGGTTCTTAAGAGTCTCTCACCTCCCTGGTCTCTGGTACATTCTAAAATATACTTAATGGAAGAAAGAGTTATTTTGACTCAGACTTTTGGAGTACATTCCATCATGCTGGGGTAAATAGGGCTCCAAAACTGTGAAGCAGATGGTCATATGTATTAAGAGTTAGGGGATCCTTGGTCCCATGAAGGCTGGACAGCATGTGTGGGGGAATTCGAGGGTGGGGAGGTGGCAGTAGGGGAGGTAGGTAGGGACACATCTGCAGAGAAGCAGGAGGAAGGGCAATGGGGTAGGGAGTTTCTGGGCAGGGGGTGGGGGAATGGGTTAAGGGGATAACATCAGAAATGTAAATAAAATATCCAATTAAAAAAAAAAGAGTTAGGAAGCAGTGACTTTATATTTTCTACTAAATGCTAAATTCCTGGCCATGAGTACTCTTCATGGATCTTTCTTCATTAACTTTTTTGTAGAAATACCCTTACATATGTTTCTAAAAGTATGTTTCATAAACGTTTTCATTCAATCAAGTTAACAATAAAAATTGTTTTTTTGTTGTTGTTGTTATTGTTATTTTTATTGAGAAAATATATGGGTTAGTAATTCTGGCAGACATGGTTCTCTTCCAGATTTGAACATATCATTGCATGCCAAGTTTGTCATTTAGAGGTACTTCTAAAAAAATTCATAGTCTAATGGATTTGCCTTTAAATACAACTTTAGAATTTTTATCTTATATAATTTTAATATTTCTTACTGGTTACTTGTAGGTGGCCAAAGAGACGGCGCCGGTTTCCAACATGGCCGGCGCCGCCTACTGCGCATGCGTCAGGCTCAAGCCCCTCCGAGAGGGCTTATGCTAATGAGGTATTGGCCCTAACCAATCCTGAGAGAACAGGCAGCCAGGTCCGCCCCCTTGGAGGGGTATATAACAAAGGCAGTTCAGCTGCTGGGGAGTCGTCATCGTCGGAGAGAGTGGAAGAAGATTCGTGGAAAATAAAAGAGCTGTGAAGAAAGAAGTGTCCTGTTTCATTTACCGGGGAAGAAGAAGACGCCACAGTTACTTATTGTTTTATGGCATGGTTTTTTACTATGGATCCCAGGTTGTTCTTTAACTCATTGTTCTTTTGCCTCTGCATCCACTATTGTGATGACAGGTATGTATCACCATTCATGACATTGCCAATCTGAATATGATATGACCAAGAGTTGCTAGATTTTGATCATATGTAATATATTTCCTACAAACATCTTGTACTTGAATATTAATGTCTTTCCCATTACTTAGAAAATTCCCTGCTTGTGTAAAACTTTCCTTATGATATTTCAGTTATTCTCTTTCAGGTATATTAATTATGCACATATTTGATGTTTGAAATTATTATTATGTGTATTGCTTAATATATTTAGGTGTCATCACTGTACAGGTGTCATGCTAAACCTTTTACACAGCATTCCATTTTTAGTATCTCTGCTCTTCTTGAACAGCAAATAAATTGCACAGTCCTTACCACCATCATCAATGTGCTTTTATGTGCTAGGTCTTTTTGTATGCGATCTGCTTACTTCAGAATAATCAAACTACTAGGCAGTAAGGGCTAGTATTCAAAAAAGAGTAGGAAACAAGGGACAGACATGAAAGCTATCGTCAGTTTGAATATCCGTAGAGTGGGGTGATACTGATCAACTCAAACAAACACTTCTTAGTGGGAATGGATCTAAACTATCAAAGATTTTGTTCGTTTGTTTTTCTCTCTGGAGAATTATGAGTCCATGTTCAACATTCTGGCAGGATTGAATCTTTGGCAAAAATATCTTTAAAGTTTGGAGAGGGATAGATCTGTTTATTTTGTTTAAAAAATAATTACTCTAATCCTAGGATCACATGGGTACCACAACAACTCCTTTAACATTAACAGACTTTTCCTCTCTATTCAAATTGAGGTTAAAATAGGAAAAATTACTTAATATCACAGAAGCTGCATAATTTAGAATAACTTATTTGCTGCTCATTTCATGTAAACAGAGAGAGAGACAGAGAGACACACAGAGAGAAAGACAGAGAGACAGAGAGAGGTTCCCAGAGATTTTACAGCTATGGTCCAAAATAAGGTCTTTGTAGATTGGAGAGTGTTCACTCTCTTGGAGGAATGTTTCACACATGGTTGCCAAAATATTTGTGAATCTTTTATTAGGATGGATGAGAAGAATATTTTACTACTATTAAATACTATGCTGTATTTAATATACTACCATTAAATACTATACTGTAAGGAAATCATATAGCTTATATAATTGAATATAGTAATTAATCTATAGTAAGTGCTCATTTCAGAACAAGAGGAATTCATAAAACACAAATATCATTAAATTAAAACCATAGTTGTTTCAGTTTCATTAAATTATAATTGATGGAAACATGTTCAAGATATACATCATGATAATTTGATGTTAGGCCCACATTTTGAATTCATAATAATATTAAAATCACACACTATCATCACATATAGTTTTAATTCTATTGGGGGGGCAATGAAAGTCTTGAGGTCGATTCTATTAGCAAATTTTAATTAGGTAAGACAGTAGTATTAAATAAAGTCACTATCCTGTAATCTGAACTATAGAACTTACTCATGGAATTATTGAAAATATTCTTCATCAAACTATTCATGTTTCTTTTACTCAAGCATCTGGAAGTGACTCTTTTCTCTGATTTTGTTCCATAAACTTTCTCCATTGCCTGTATAAATATCATACTGTATGTGATTGACTTAGAAAAACAAGCTTCAGTTTTATCCTTTGTTGATACTTGTACAATTTTCATTTTATAGATGAAAATACTTCATTTTATGTGTTCATCACATTTTCTTCATTGATTTATTCATCAATGGAGCATAAACAAACTATAATCTTTCTTGTTATGTGTAGGAGGAGTGAGTCCGCATGCCTGACAGCAGTCAGCAATAGCCCAATCACATGCAGCAGGTGTTTCAGCATTCATAAAACCCCAGAACTTGCCTGACAGAGGAGAGGAACAAGGATGGAACATGTGACCAGGGCAGCCAATTAGCTGGTGCCAGCTGTGGCAGGAGGAGCAGTTATGAAGGTGTGGAGTATGTGGGCGGAGGGTATAAAAACAGGATCCACTATAACAATAAACAAGTCAGCTTTTCATCTGGCTCCTGAAATCTGTCATTGATACTTTGCCTTCTTACCCTCTACCCCCAAGGCCCATCTGGAGAGGGGACAAGAGTTACCACAACAGTTATGAACAATGATTAAAGGAATAATGGAAAACAGAGATGTCTTCCACAGATTTATTTCATGTTCTTTGGTATATTCTTAAGTTGTATACCTCAGTAGATAATTGACTCATGTAAAGCTTCTATTTTTAAAATATTTGAGAAAGTAGTACACTCACAATTGCTTGTGAAGAGCCCTCTTTGCTTCTTTTATCCTTTCTAGCAGTTATTACCTGTTTTTTAAAATAATAGCTGTCCTAATGGATTGAGGTGATACATAATTGTGTTTTCATTTTCGTTTTTTGTGATGATCAGTGATACTTACCAGCTTCAAACAATGTGCTTTAATTTGAGAACTCTCAGACAACCCAATAGTTGTCTGAGTCTTTTTTAGAGAAAATGAGGTCTGTTTAGTTTCTTGGGTCCTTGTTAAATTAGGAGTATATTTTTTCTATTGAATAAAAAATTGGTTTGTAAATATTTTCTTCCATTTCAATATTGCTTGTTCCTCCTTGATAACAGACTCATTTTCTGCTCAGCACAACTGCTTTTTAAAAAAAATGTGTATTCTTACTTATTTATCTTTAAAAAAAACTTTTTAAAATTACTTTATTTTTTACTTGAACTGAATGTTTGCCTTTATGTTTGTATGTGTATTTGCATGCATGCTTAGTGCCAGAAAAAAATTAGGAAAGGGCATCAGATCCACTAGAACTGGAGTTACAGATGTCTGTGGGCTTTCATATGGGTGATGAGTGCCTACCCTGGGTCCTCTGCAAGAGTAAAAAGTACTGTTAATTGCTGATCTATCTCTCCAGTATGTATATTTACTTTTGTTCCTGATACTTGTATAGTCATATCCGAAAAGTCATTTACTAAAACAAATATCAAAAATGTTCTCTTTTTTCTTCATGATTTCAGATCTCTGTAATTTTAAAGTTTTAATTAATTTCATAGGGATTTTCTAAGTAACGTAAGATAAAATCTATTTTTATTCACATATATTTTTCCATGTGAAATTCCAATTATCCCAAAAACTGTTTATTTTGAAGAATACTGATTCCTATTTGATGTTCTTGTCAAAAATTTGTTCAGAAATATATACATGTTGTTCCATTGCCAGTTTTTTTTGTTATTATTTTGGCTTTGTTATGTGTTAGAAAAAATAGGGAATAGGTATTTTCAGTTTTGTGCTTCCTGAAGATTGTGTAGTTATTCTGATCCAGTTACACTTACATTTGAATTCTGCATCTTTTCCACATACCTGTGAAAATGCCATTGGAATATTGATAAGAAATTCTTTGTGAAACATGGACATTTTAACAATATTGATTTATCATTATTAATATTAAATAGATTTCTAGTAATGGTGCTTTCTGCATTTAGTCAACATTTTATGCATTCCGTTTAAAGACCTTTTACCTCCTTGATTAAATTTATTTTTAAGTTTGTCACTCTTTGTGATTCAATTCAAATGACAATATTTTCCAGATTGTTTTCATGAGTAGTTTGTATTTATTTTTTAAAATGAAATGTGATTTTGTCTAATCTATGATGTAGTTGAGGAAATTATCAATGAAAATACTTAAAAATATATATATGTAATGTATTGATAAATGTCATGCTTTATTTGTAACTTTTTAGGAACATTTAATGTATAAATCTTTCAACCCTATCTTTTAAAAATCCTTTATATGTGAATAAAAGACATAGTGATTTATCATTGAGGACGGTTATTGATACTGCACACTGTTATATTGTTAATTAATTTTAATTTTGTTAATTTTTCCTGCTTTGATTACTTTAGACACAGATTCTTAAAAAAATTGTTTAAATCCTCTTGATGAACTACATAGGTTAAAACCTTTATCTGCTGTATGAGATTTGGATGAAAAGCCCTTTTTTTCTAATAAGTGTAAAGGCACTCATACTCTTAATTTACGGAAAAATATTTTTCATTCCATTGCCTTTGTTTACACAGTCCTTGAGACTCATGTGACTCTATATTATACGTGTGTATTATAATTTGTGTTTTCATAAACCAGATTATTGTCTTGTTTAAATATTTAATCAAGATATTAATTTTACATCAATCCCACCTTTTCCTTCTTTGTCCAACCTCTCCCATATATCCTACCCCCCTTTTTAAATTCATGTCTTTCACTGTTAATTATTATTAAAGACTATTTCTTAATTTTTTTGTCATAGGGTTTCTACACAGCAATGGATAGTAACTAACAGAGTGGAGTTGCTTTAAAAAAAAACAATTAGAGGATAAATTCATTATTGTCCCTACTTGTCTGATATCACTGTATGCTTCATTATTCTAAAACCATAACATCATCATAAGCAAAAAAAATTCCTCTATATAGTTCTGTTAGTGTTATAATTTTATACACTATTCACTTATTCTACTGTTTTAGTTTTCTGTTTTATTATCCAACTCATCAATATTTTAATTATTTTAGATTCTATTTAAATTTAAATTTGTATCTTGTATTATCAATACAAGAGTTCAGTCAAAGCAGTACATTCATTCATTTACCAGTAAACAGATTTCATCTTATCCATTTGTATCCCTTTGACCTGCGTTTGTTATCTAATTGTCTGGCTAAAAACTTCCAGTATTATATTGAATAGGTAGGGAAAGAGTCAGCAAACCTTGTTAGTCCCTGATTTTAGTGGAATTGCTTCAAGCTTCTCTAAATTTTAGTTTGATGTTGGCTACTGGCTTGCTGTATATTGCTTTTACTATGTTTAGGTATGGGTCTTGAATTCCTGATCTTTCCAGGACTTTTACCATGAAGGGATGTTGAATTTTGTCAAATGCTTTCTCGGCATCTAGTGAGATGATCATGTGTTGTTTTTTTTTTTCCCTTTGAGTTTGTGTATTATAGTGGATTACATTGAGGATTTCATTTACTGAACCATCCCTGAGTTCTCTGGGATGAAGCCTATTTGATATTGATGAATGATCATTGTTGATGTGTTCTTGGATTAGTTTGTGAGAATTTTATGGGTATATTTGCATTGGAATTCATAAGGGAAATTGGTCTGAAGTTCTTTTCTTTTTTGGGTTCTTTGTGTGGTTTATGTATGAGTGTAATTGTGGACTTTATAAAACTAATTGGGTAGTGTTTCTTCTGTTTCTATTTTGTAGAATAGTTTATAGGATTTTGGTATTAGTCTTCTTTGAAAGTTGATAGGAATTCTGCACTAACTCATCTGGTCCTGGGCTTCTTTTTGGTTGAGAGACTTTTTTGACTGTTCTATTAATTAGAATGTTTATGGGGACTGTTTTAGATGGTTTATCTGATCCGATTTTAACTTTGGTTCTGGTATCTGTCTAGAAAAATTATTCATTCAACCAGATTTTCCTTTTGTTGAATTTTGGCTTTTATAGTAGGATTGATGATTTTGTGGATTTCTTCGGTTTCTTGTGTTATTGGCTCCATTTTCATGTCTGTGTTTTTAAAATTTGGTACTGTCTTGTGGCCCTTGATTAGTCTGGCTAATGGGTTTATCTATCTTGTTGTTTTTTCTCAAATTACCAGCTCTGTTTTTGTTTGATTCTTTGTATGTTCTTTTTGTTTTCTTGGTTGATTTCAGTTCTTTGAGTTTGATTATTTCCTGTGTCTATTTCTCTTTGGGTGTATTTGCTTCTTTTTGTTCTAGGTTTTCAGATGTTTCTGTCAAGCTGGTGTGTATTGCTCTCTCCAGTTTCATTTTGGAAGCACTCGAGCTTTGGTTTTCCTCTTAGCACTGTTTAGTTGTGTCCCATAAGTTTGGGTTATTTGTGCCTCTTTTCATTAATTCTATAATGTCTTTAATTTCTTTATTTCTTCCTTGACAAGTTATCAATTGAATAGAAGTCATTGTTCAGCTTCCATGGTTATGTTGCACTTTCTGCTGTTTTTGTTGTTATTGAAGACCGCCTTAGTCTGTTTTATGATCTGATAAGATGGTAGGATTAAATTTCAGTACAAAACACTAAAGATGAAAATACCACCAGACCCCTCCTCTTCTGGAAGAGAAAAGGTCATAGAATGCTTAGGCACCCCTCCCCTCCAGAACGGAGAGGCTAATTAACATTCCTCAGACCACAGCATGTGAAGACTGACCTGTGGGGGACAGGCAAAGCACATGGCCCAGAGCACATGGACCGCTGTCCATGCACAGACAAGAGAGGTCCTTGCCTCTTCATTCTCGAAAGACTAATTGGTTTAAAAAGTCACACTGTTCTGCCAATCACATTGTGCCTAATGGCTGCTGCCCTAATGACTGTATAAAAGCTCACTGAATGAGCAGCACAGGGATGCCTCTCCTTTTTGTATGCACGATGGCACCAGCATTCTGGATTCATCAAAATTCCTCTTGCTTTTTGTAGTGATTCTCCTCTCTGTGTGATTCACTAAGGGAGTCTCTGGTAAACTAAGGCTCTGCTTGCTAGAGTCTTACAACACCAAACCCAGACATTGCTGGGGACTCCAAGAAGTGCTTTCTGATAGACCCTGATATAGCTGTCTCCTGAGAGGCTCTGACAGAGCCTGACAAATACAGAGTCAAATGCTCACAGCCAACCATTGGACTGAGCATGGGGTCCCCAATGGAGGAGTTCAAATTCATGATGTCTTTGTTTTGTTAAATGTTATTAAAGGCCATCTTCTATAATTTTTTTTTGTCATAGGGTCTTTACACAGCAATGGAGTAGTAACTAAGAGAGTGGTTTCTTATAAAAAGAACCCCATTTGGAGGATAAATTCATTCTTATAGTCTCAACTTATCTGATATCCCTATAGCCTTCACTTATTCTAAAAACACTAATAACAGCATAGGCAAGTAGTTAAGTGCTTATATAGTATTTACAAATTGGAAGCAGAGAGAGAGAGAGAGAGAGAGAGAGACAGAGAGACAGAGAGACAGAGAGACAGAGAGATTGGGTCAGATATGGGCTTTTGAAACATTTAAGTCCACCTCCAGTATCACACCATATCCAAAAAGACCACACCTTCTAAACCTTTCAGAACAGTCAGTCAACTAGAAACCAAACATTATCATATTTGAGCCTTTGGGGATCACTCTCATTCAAACCACCACATTTTACTCCCTGGACCCAATAGGCTTGTAGCCATAACATAATGCAAAATGCAGTTAGTCCAAGTTCAAAAGTTTCTGTCTTTCACAGTCTCAAGACTATTTAAATGCCCAAAGTCTAAAACCTCTCTGAGGTTTAAGGTGATCTTTTAACTGTAATACCAAGTATAAACAAGAAGTTATTTACATATTTCTAACACACCATAACATAGAATATACATTACCATTCCAAAAGTGCCAACAGACTACTCTTTAGTGAAAAAATACTGGACCAAAGCAAGACCAAAGCTCAGAAGAGCAGGGAAAATTTTATATCCTGACCATGTTGTCTCTTTCTTTGTTTTGTTTGGTTTTGGTGTTTTGTTTGTTTGTTTGTTTTTCAAGACAGGGTTTCTCTGTGTAGCTCTGGCTGTCCTGGAACTCACTCTGTAGACCAGGCTGGCCTCAAACTCAGAAATCTGCCTGCCTCTGCCTCCAAAGTGCTGGGATTAAAGGTGTGTGCCACCACCGCTCGGCATGTTGTCTCTTTATATCTCCCACTCCATCCAGCTTTGTGGACTCCAACACATCTCTTTACCCTGCCCTGGTTCTGTACACTGTCTATAGTCTTCCTTGTCAGGTATCCCATGACTCTGACATCTCCAATATCTTGGAGTCTCCAAGGCAAGCCACACCTCACCTTTACAGTTTCATGCAATGTCCTTGCTAGCCCTCCAAGCAAGTACTCCATTGCCACAAGCCTCAGTGGAGTTCCTTATGTGTAGGAAGTGATACAACAACCCCTTTCTCCTGTTGTGTTTTAAAGCCTGAGCTATGTGGGTTGTCAAAGGTGTCAAATGTTTCTTCTTGCTTGGGATAGAATTTGGCCCCCTCCTTGAATTAGATTTGCATAAACTTTGGCTGCTTGATTCTTTTCAAGTGGAGAAAATTCCTTGTGTTTTTTCTTTCACAGGTTACAAGATTTACCTGGGTGGAATTTTTGCCCTAAAGGTACCAATCCCTTTATTTCATCTGTATTATATAAAGAAGAAACCCGCTAACATACCCTTGAATTTCTTGCCCCCCACTTATTTTTTACTTCTTCATCTACTGTTGTTTTTTTCAAGATATAGAAGAATTTTAATCCAACAACTTGGATGTTCTAGCAAAGGATCACATCCAAAGAACTTCTAGGTCTGCATGATCTGGCTAGAATGACTCAACATTAATCCCTCTGGTTTGAATACAGAATGCCCTTAGTACAAACTCTAATCCCAAACAATGAAGGTAAAATTAGTTTGTAGAAGGAAGCAGCCATAGTTGAAGGAAATGTCTAATTCAGGGGCAGACAAAGTGACAAATTTTCTTTCCTTAATTAGAATATATATATACTTTATGTAAATATATTAGATATAATCTGTATCTATAATATATAGATAGAATTATAGATTCTATAATATATAGAATCTAATTTTATAATACAGATATAGATATCATCTATAAGTATATTATATATAATATGTATTATATTTTATAATATATTATAATTATATAATATATAAAATATATTATATATAATAATTATATTATTACAATTGTCTGTAGTCTGTATATATCTGTATTATATTACATTATCTATATTATATATATAATCTATATCTATACTATATATAGATATAAATATAATATCTTTATTATAGAATTAGATTCGATTAAATCAAAAAAGATGAGTCAAAGATAGGATATGCCCAACTCTCAGGAGAACAATCAGGAAAATAGTCCACTTAAGAGCGACTCAGAGTTAGCTGAGCCAGCCAGTCAGTTCCATATGGTTCATTGTAGTTCAGTTGTATATTGTTCATGGAGTCAGGGGCAATTTTTCCAATCAGAGTAATTCAGACAAAGCCAAGAAAAGCTTATTTAAAACAGTCAGCTTGGAAAGGTGTTAAGTTAGAACAGCTTAATTGAAGCAGCTAATTAGAGTTCAGAAAGTACTAGAACGGGTGAGCCTATTCACAGTAAGCATTTGAGATGACAAATTACATCAGGCAAATAAAAATTATGTTATAAAGGACATAAAGAAAATCATACAGGTTTGAGAAAATAAAGAATTGTTTGAAATGTGTGTGTGTGTTTGTGTGTGATGTGCACAATAATCATGAATTCTGTCTGAGGGAACCTGGTTCCTAATTGTTTAGGCAGAATCCTAGATACTGCAGAACTGTACTGAGAAGGCTAGGCTGATTCCATGACAGACTTCAAACTGGCAGTTAAAGAGACTAGGTCTAAGAATTGGGCAAGTCCAGGCATGTCAATTACAGAGTCTCCAGGCCTCATTCCCTGATAATGGTTCTATAATGGCTAGAGATAGAGTAAGATAAAGCTCATTTACCTTAAAATTCCAAAAACAAGAATGAAAGCTCACGTGGTTGTCTCTCTATCTTGGTAATGGGAGACCCCAGCATACTGGATTTCTGCAGAATAAAACACTCTTTGCATTTACATATTATATGAGTCTGGGATATCATTCTTTGGTGAATCATGGATCCTTACAGTAGTTAACATTGCATTGTCTCCCATATAATTACCTTTCTCATGTTTTCCACATGTATTTTGTGGTCAGTTGAAATAACTACATTGATTTTGTTTTATCATTGTGATTGTTCACTCCTCAGGCTCTAATTGTAGGTGTTTGGATTAGTCTCTATTTTAAATGATAATATTGTTTTTTTGACCTCAATTTCAAGCCAGCAGTAATTACTAGATGTTGAGGTAGAAAGTTGTTGATTTTGCAGTTCTTGTTTCTCTTTATTCCTAATATCAAAAAATAGATTCTAGAGAGGAAACATAAAGCATTTATTCTGGAAGACTTGTACCCAGCTTTGAAAATCAAAGTATGACTGAAATATATGTATTTCCACACTATCTCAATGAACATTTAGTGGACTAGTATCCAAATAATTTCAAATGTCCTTTGCTATACAGGATTGATTATTAAATTTCAATCTACCGAAATTATCCACTTAATTGATTTTTGGGGTAACTTGCACTGACTAGACTAGACAGAGATTCTTTGTTCCATGAAATATGGTTTTTAAACTCAAACCATAAAAGGAAAAGTACAAAAAAATGAATACATTCTCCTTGATATGAAGGTCTTTGTGGAATTTTCAAAAACTTTATCCATATGGTTAGAAATCAACCTTTTATTTTTGTCCAGATAGGATATACCCTTGGATACAATGTTATTGTATGTAATAACAATATTTTGGTGAATGTGTTAACCCAATAAATAAAAATGAACACCTTTATGTCAGTAGTGGCATAAAAGCATTGGCAACAGTTAACAGATATTTATGATCACATAGGAAAGAAAACTACTTTAACTTAAAATGTTTAAAACCATATAATTCACATTATATACAACAGTGACAATTGAATTGTTCATATAGGATAAGAACAAATTCAAAGATTATTACTCTTTCTTACATTTTTCAACATAAGGAGACACAGAAGATAACATGTTCCTTCCAAATGCCTTGTTAATAGCCTTCCTATAGAACTCATTTTTTCATGTTTTTTTTTGTATTGTTGTTGTTGTTTTTTGTTTTATTTTGACTTTTGTAGAATTTGCTACTAGAATGTGTTTTGTTTGCAGTCCAAGAGTGGGGAGAAAGAATTCTTCTCTGCTACAATTTTTAATGGTCTAATTTGGAGTCTATTGTTTATTTTTTTTTAAGTGAAACTTTTAAATATTAGATTTTAGGTATGTGAATTTTTATATTCTCCATTTATCCATACATGATAAATTGTGGTAATTCAATAAATGGCAGAATCTGGGGATAGCACTAAACTTATGCATATTTTTTCTTATTTATAGATGAGAATTCTAGGGTGTTTTTTTGTATGTAAGGTCATATGTAATTTTAAAGTTAGACATATAAGAAATTAGGAAAAATAAAGCTCATAAGCACAGCTTCTCCTTTTTTGGCTAGCTTGCATCTTGGGAAAATTGCTCTGAAATTTGAGTAATATCCAATATATTGTATTTGCTTTTTACTTGGTCCATTCAGAAGCCTAGCTATTATTATGATTTTCATAACACCGAAGAATCACAGTATTTTCAGTGTGAGAGGCTGAAAGAAGTACAACTTTAAAAATATTTTGTACTTAATAATACACTTCAAAATTAAAAATGTAATCCTTTATGCCTTACTACCCAAGGAAAGAGGCAACAAGTTAATTATATATGTTTTACTAAGCAGGTCAGGTAGCTGTTTAGTATTTATTCCTTTTGTATTAAATGAATATAAAATTTAATGTTTATATACAACTTATAAAAGTATTCTGTTCATTGTTAATGACATTTATCACTGTTAATGTATAGTTCTCATTATTCTCTCATTAATTTTAATATAATTTTAGAGATTTTTATATCTATAGAAAAAATAAGCATAAAGTATATTGGTTTACCCATTACTTTGTGTTCTTACAAATGCCTAGCATCTCTAACCAACATAACCTATGAGTATAGCATGTGCACTTCTTACAAATGACTAAACCCACATTGATATATTTTTATTACCTAAAGACACTGTTCACATTTAAGTTATCTTTGTTGTTATTGTTGCTATATCTTCTACAGTGTTCAATACAAAATATACAGTAACTTTGTCCTAAAATTAATTTGTCTTAATCCTTCCTACTCTTCTACGGTTTGACAACTCATCTTTTACTATGTCCATCTAATCCTCAAATACCGTTGTGACATGATATGACAGCCAGAGGTTCTCCTGCCTTATATTCTTGCTGGGGTCATTTCAGGTTTAACTGGAATGTGATCTCTCTCATGAAAAAATTATCAAACTCTATTCTAGAATTCTGAAGTCAAGATACCCAGTTAACTATTTTAGTGTCTGTTAAACTGCCTCCTTGTTCAGAACCCACTCCTACTAACTGCTTTTATTAGCTTCTGTTAAACTGTATGCTTCCCTAAAGATCCCCTCCCCCCAAATAATCCTGTAGCTGCTGAGTAAGAGGAAAGAACAACAGAGTAAACCAACCTGAACCCTTGGAGCTCTCAGAGACTGAATCACCAACCGTGGAGCATGCCTTAAAAACTCTATGCTCTTGGGTCCCGGAAAACACTTGAATGAAGTCCCAACATGCTGGAATAATACTTTCAATAGATTGTAAACTATGTATGACTGATTATCTCTGCTGAATTTCTATAACTTCATGCTATGGGTGAATAATACAAGAATATCTCTCTTTTTATACTTTGTTAATATTTGCAGATTTGAAAAATGAGAATTCAAGGTATATTCATGTCAAACTTTTGTTAAACAAATATATGTCTCTTTAATAGTTATGTTTTTATTCTTCTTCTTGTTTATTTCCTCTTTAAGTTCAATGTTTATTTTTTATGCTTTTATTGGTTATTTTATTTATTTTTCATTTCAAATGGTATCCCCCCTTCCCAGTTTCCCTTCCACAAAGATTAGTATTTTTTATGTCACAGTATTTACAACTAAGATATATATGTACAATTTTACACATATAGTATTAACAAACTACTATATAGTATAAAATAAATCTTGTTTCTACTAGAAAACTAAAATATTTATGTGTAAAATATTAAGATTTGTATGCAGGGTTCTTATTTATTTGTTTATTTATTTATTTCTATTTATTCACTTTACATCCCCCTTACTGTCCATTCCAAGTCACTCCCTTCCACAGTTTTTCTTTCATACTTCCTCCATTTCTCCTCTGAGCAAGTGGCATCCCCTGAGCAAGTGGGGTCCTCTTGGGTATCCACCAACCCTGGTACTTCAAATCATATATGCAGGGTTTTTTTTTTTTTTTAATAAATGTGTTTTCAACACCTTTCTGAAAATACCAGAAATTTACTACTTATAATAAAATGCTGCTGTTCAGTATGAAACAATCTGACTGTCTTTCAAAACCAATGAATAAGAGTTTCTGTGGCTCCATTCCCCTTACTAACATTTTTTATGTGTACTAGTAGTCTAAATTTTAGTTATTCTACTATCTTACTTATTATACTTGGAAAAAGATGAAAGCAACACAAAAGGCCATCCAGATTCAGGGTACACTGAGGACAATACTAGGTAAAATCTTACAAATCTTACTGGCAGGATATTAAATAAGGACTGAAACTTCAGGGGATGAGGTCCCTAACTTCAGTCATGAGGATGAGGAAAATACTATCCATTAGCTGGAAGGGCAGGAAAGTTAGCACAAACTTTGTCTAGAAGCTATATTTCAGCCTTGCTATGGTGAGACTCAGAGTCCAGCTAAAACTAGAGTCTCAGTAAAAGTCAGAACTCTCAGAATTTCTAGACTATCCCCAATGTCTACCAACAAGTAAATGTCAGCAAAATAACTTAAAATTCAATTGGCACCATTTTAAGCTTGAAAGTTGGCCCAAAATGTACCCATAATTTTCTTAAAATTATGTAGGATGATGTAGACATGAACAAACTCCATCTCAGTGTCTGTCATGATTGAAAGTGATTGTCTCTATAATATGTTCCTCAATGTTGGGCACAAATATACATATTATACATAGTGTTTGCTGATAAGATTTAAATCATTTAAACATGGATATGTTGAACTGTAAAATATGCCTGTCCTTCCTGTCTCAGAACCAGGTAGAAGCTACAGGAGAGTACTTCCTTCTATAGTATGGCCTAGGACTCCCCAGCTCATGTAACATCATCATAAATGGCAAAATATCATTTAGGAACTCTCTTGTTGATAGAAGTTAGATTTTTCCATGCTGCCTCCACTCCACAGTCCTAAGTCCAGAGGGGCTATATCTATTTGTCTTCTTACTGAGTACAAGCCAGAGCTTCCAATCATTTTAGCTTCTCTGACATTCTACTCCTCCCTGTTAGACCCAGACACAGGTGGGATAAAAATTCCCATGCTCTATATCCTAATCTGATGAAAGATCCTTACTTTATACTGCCCATTCATGTTGCTGTTCCAGGCCCATGGCCAAGCAGGAGCTGCTAGTATGAAGGGAAAACAATCAGAATATAACTGACATTGGAATGGAAGATTAAAAAAGAAAGAAGCTACAGAAGAGTACTTTCTTCTATAGTATGGCCTAGGACTCTCCATTTCTTGCCTTTAAGGAGATATACCCTGTGTATACAAATAAAAAGCTTATTTTAATTAATTGCTAATTTTGTTAATTTCTATATGATTTGGGCTAGATTTCTTTCTCTCACTTGTGTCATTAACAGCAGCTCAAGAGTTTGTAGCAGCTGGAGAAATGGCTCAGCAGTTAGGCACACTTACCAATTAAGTATAAGACTGAAGTAAGGGAAAAAGATCAAAAACATATAAAAGCAGACCTATCAGAATTACACCAGACTTCTCATCAGAGACTATAAAAGCCAGAAGATCCTGGTCTGATATCATACAGACCCTAAGAGAACATAAATGCCATCCCAGGCTACTATACCCAACAAAACTCTAAATTACTATAGATGGAGAAACAAAGATATTCCAGGACAAAACCAAATTTACACAATATCTTTCCACAAATCCAGCCCTACAAAGGATAATAGAGGGAAAACTCTGACATAAGAAGGAAACTACACCCTAGAAAAGGCAAGAAAGTAGTAATCTTCCAACTAACCCAAAAGAAGATAGCCACACAAACGTATCTCCACCTCTCAAATTCATTTGGAATAACAAAAAACCCAGGATATTGAAAAATATTCTCAACAATAAAAGAACTTCTGGGGAATCACCATTCCTGACCACAGGCTGTACTACAGAGCAATAGTGATAAAAACTGCGTGGTATTGGTAGAGACAGGCAGGAAGATCAGTGGAATAGAATTGAACACCCAGAAATGAACCCACACACCTATGGTCTCTTGATCTTTGACAAAAGAGCTAAAACCAACCAGTGGAAAAAGACAGCATTTTCAACAAATGGTGCTCCTTCAACTTGAGGTCAGCATGTAGAAAAATGCAAAATTGATCCATTCTTATCTCCTTGTACAAAGCTGAAGTCCAAGTGGATAAAGGACCTTCACATAAAACCAGATACCCTGAAACTAATAGAAGAGAAAGTGGGGAAGAGCCTCGAATACCTAGGCACAGGGAAATTATCCTGAACAGAACACCAATGGCTTATGCTCTAAGATCCAAAATTGACAAAAGGGACCTCATAAAATTGAAAAGCTTCTATAAGGCAAAGGACACACTCAATAGGACTATCGGCAACCAACAGATGGGAAAAATCTTTACCAATCCTACATCTGATAGAGGGCTAATATCCAATGTATAGAAAGAATTCAAGAAATTAGTCTCAGGACAATCAAATAACTCTTTTAAACTGGGGTAGAGGCTAAATAAAGAATTCTCAACTGAGCAAACTCAAATGATCGAAAGTACCTAAAGTAATGTTCAACATCCTTAGTCATCAGGGAAATGCAAATGAAAACAACCCTGAGATTCTACCTCACACCAGTCAGAAGTAATAAGATCAAAAACTCAGCTGGTCGCAGAGCTGGCTAGGATGTGGAGAGAGAGGAACACTTTCCGTTGTTGGTGGGATTGCAAGCTGGTACAACCAGTGTGGAAATCATTCTGGTGGTTCCTCAGAAAATTGGACATAGTATTACTTAAGGATCCATCTATACGACTCCTCAGCATATACCCAAAAGATGCTCCAACATAAAACAAGGATACATGCTCCACTATGTTCATAGCAGCCTTATTTGTAATATCCAGATGCTGGAAGTAACCCAGATGTCCTTCAACAAAGGAATGAATACAGAAAATGTGGTACATTACACAAAGGAGTACTACTCAGCTATTAAATATAATGACTTCATTAAATTCTTAGGCAAATAGACAGAACTAGAAAATAGCATCCTGAGTGAGATAACCCAAACACAAAAGAGCACAGATGGTATTCACTCACTGATAAGTGGATATCAGTCCAAAAGCTCATAATACCCAAGATACAACTCACAGACCACATGAAGCTTAAGGAGTAGGAAGATCAAAGTATTGGTGCTTTGATCCTTCTTGGAAGGAGTAACAAAATACTCAAGGGAGCAAGTCCAGAGACAAAGTGTGGAGCAGAGACTGAAGGAGGCGCCATCTGGAGACTACCCCACCAGTGTATCCATCCCATGTGCTGTCACCAAATGCAGACATTGTTGTGGATGCCAGGAAGTGCATGCTGACAGAAGCCTGATATATCTGTCTCCTGAGAGGCTCTGCTAGAGCCTGACATATACAGAGGGGATGCTTGCAGCTAACCATTAAGCTCATCATGGGGCTCTCAGTGGAGGAATTAGAGAGAAGACTGAAATAGCTGAAGGGCTTTGCAACCTCATGGGGAGAGCAACAATACCAACTAACCAGATCTCTCAGTGTCTAAAACAGCCAGCCTGGGAACACACGTGGAGGAAACCAGGACTCCAACTGTATATGTAGTAGAGGATGGCCTTGTTGGGTATCAGTTGGAGAGGAGGGCCTTGGTCCCTGGAAGACTAGATACCCCAAGATGGGGTAATATGAAGGTGGAGAGGCGGAATGGTTGGATGGTTGGGAGCATACCCTCATAGAAACAGGAGGAGGGTAGATTGGATAGGGAGTTTCTGGGGGGTGGGGAATTGGGATAAGGGATAACATCTGAAATGTAAGTAAATAAAATATAAAATATCCAATTTTTTAAAAAAAAAAAAAAAAGACCTGAGTCCTGTTTCTATCTCCTACATGTAGTCTCACAACCATCTGTAACTCTAGCTTCAAGGGATTTGACAGCTTTGTCTGAACTCCTTGAATGCATGGTTTAAATACATACATGCAGGTAAAACTTTCATATACATTTAAAATCGCAAAATAAATCTAAGAGTAATTTTTAATTTTTTTAAATGGGGCTCAAGAGATAACTCAGTGGTTAAGAATACTGAATATTTTTCCAGAAGACCTGGATTCAATTCCTAACATCCACGTGGTAGCTCACAATCATTTGTAACTCTAGTCTCAGCAAATATGATGTCTGTCTCTGGTCTCTACAAGCATTTATGCATGTGATGCCCATATACACATATAGACAAAACACCTATATTTTTTTTAACTTTAAAAATTAAAAAAGGAAAACCAGACTCAAGTCAAGTAAAGGAAACAATAATAAAACTGGGTAGAAATTAATAAAGTAGAAGCAAAAATGAATTAATATAACAGTACTTGAAGCCCTAGTTAGATCACTGTCTATGTCAGGGTTTCTATTCCTCCACAAACATCATAACCATGAAGCAAGTTGGGGAGAAAAGGATTCATTTACCTTACATTTCCACATTGCTGTTCATCACCCAAGGAAGTCAGGACTGGAACTCAAGCAAGTCAGGAAGCAGGAGCTGATGCATAGGCCATGTAGGGATGTTACTTACTAGCTTGTTTTCCCTGGCTTGTTCAGCTTGCTTTCTTATAGAACCCAAGACTACCAACTCAGAGATGGTGCCACCTACAATACACCCTTCCCCTTGATCACTAATTGAGAAAATGCCTTACAGCTGGATCTCATGGAGGCATTTTCTCAAGGGAAGCTCTTTTCTCTGTGATAACTCCAGCTTGTGCCTAGTTGACACAAAACCAGCCAGTACAATTGATCCCTTGTCAATTTGACATACAAACAATATCATTATTAAACTTCAACCCTTACTTTCTTATTCCTCTTCAAGTTCTAAAAAGCTTTAACAGTCCCATAGTCTACAAATCCTTACATATTAGATTTTCAATCCCTTTAAAATATCCAATCTCCTTTAAAATTCAAAGTCATTTTCAAATTCAAAGTCTCTTAATTGTGGGCTCCAATACTTTCTTCCTTCATGAGGCAAAGATATCAGGGCACAGTCACAACCAAAAGCAAAATCAAACTCTAAACATCCAATTTTCTAGGATCCACTCACCATCTTCTGGGCTCTTCCAAGGGATTGGATCACTTCTCCAGTTTCACCATTTGTAGCACACACTTTGTCTTCTAGGCTCCAGCTGCATGTACTCCACTGTTGCTTCTGTTCTGGTGGTCATCTCATGATACTGGCATCTCCAAAACACTGCTGTCTTCCACTGCAACTAGGCTTCACCAATAGCCTCTCATAGACTCTCTTCATGGTGCCAAGTCTCAACGCCTTTGCATGACTGCTTCAGTCCTGAGCCATCAATTGTAACTGAAGCTGCACCTTCACCAATGGCCTTCCATGGTCTCTCACAGTGCTGAGCCTCAACTGCTCTTTATGACCCCTTCATGCCTTCAAAACCAGTACCACCTGGTGACTCTTACACATTACCAAGTCCAGCTGTAGCACGAAGTACAATATTGGCTATCTCTGGAACACAGCTTCTTTGTGTTCTCAGAAAACACTTCCCAGAAGATTTCACCTCAATGATGCAAGTATTCTTAATCACCACTAATTTCTTAGTTCCAACTAACCAGCATCAATAGTCCCAATAATGCAAAGATTTCACTTTAGTAGTTCTGGTATCTTGGTAATCACAGCTGATTCTTCAGCCCCAGCTAACAAAAACCACAGAATCTTCACAATCAAATCCAGCCAGTACAAGCAATAAGACACAGGAAGAAATTAATGGGAAAATGTAGAAAAAGAAAAAAGTAAAATTATTCCTATTTACTGATATAATAACACACATAAGAGATAGGTAAAATTCCACTAGGAAATTTCTAGAAATGAACAATACTCTTAGAAAAGTAGCAGGATACAAAACTAAGTTATAAAATTTAGCAGCCTTTCTTTATAGTTTGACAGGTATACTGAAAAAACACACTATTGAAACATTTCCACTTACAAAAGTACCTACAAAAGTAGCCTTAAAAAGTACCCAAGAACAAACAAAGAAAGAAGTGAGAGCACTCTGGCTAGGGAAGCAGGTAGGCTAACTGAAAGATCTTCATTTTCTCTCTACTCCCCTAAATTCAAACTCCCTTAGTCTTATAGCAACCACTTGCTGTGGTTTTTTTATATTCAACCCCCATCTCCAGTATATCTCACAGGCAATCCCTCCCCAAACTTCCTCCCTCCCTCATGTGCCTTACCCAGACCCAACAACAGAATTTCCTTGGAATCCACAAGTCACTCTGGACAAGGAAGCAGGTAGATTTACTGCAGATCTTGACTGCTCCTCCTTTCTTGTATATCTAATCCTTGAGTCTCATCCCTAGATCTGTAGTGGACCACTTACTAAGGTCTCCCCTCTCTCTTATGCACATCTGCACTGGATCCACACAGATCTTCCCCCACCAAACTAGCCCTTTCCCTCATTCATCTCTTTTCCGCTTCCAAATTCCAGCAGGCTCCTAAAAGAAACTCCTGCCAGGGAAGTGGTTAGCTAACTGTGGATCTTCACTTCTCCCTCTTCCTCTCCAAATCTAGTCTACCATTCTCACTCCCAACTCTTTAGTAAAACACCTGCTGTGGCCTCTCCCTAGTCTTCACCCCTATATCATGCTGATTGCACAGATTTTCTCCTCCAAATTTTCTCTTCACTCATTTTGTTATCCGAACCCCATAACTGCAGCAGACATTCCCTGGGAACCCTCCAACCAAGCTTTCCAGAAAAACAAGTAGAGTAGCAAAACAGATAGCAGATCTTTGGATGTCACTCTTCTTCTCACCTCCTAATCAAATTGCTTAGTCTCATTTCCAAGCTCTGTAGCAGACTATCTGTTGTAGCCTCTCTGCATTTTCTGCACCAATTCCCAAGGGACTAAACAGATCCTGGTAGTACAATCTGATTTCCACAAACACCACCACAACAACAAAATAAAAGGAAACAACTGACACTCGACATTCATATCTCTGAATATCAATGGTCTCAGTTTCCAAATAAAAAGAAATGGACTTAACAGAATGAATGTGAAATTATTCCTTCTGCTGTACTCAAGATACACACCTTAACATGAAGGACAGCCAACTCACTGTAAATAGATAGAAAAAGATATTCTTAGAAAATGGATTTAAGAGGCAAGTGGATATACTCATTTTTATATAGAAGAAAATAGTCTTCAAACAAGAACTAATCAGGAGAGATAAGGAAGGACACTACATGCTAATCAAAGGAAAATTCCAACAAAAGGACATTGAAATTCCTAATATCGATGCACCAAACTCAAAAGCACCCACTTTTATAAAAGAAACAACTTAAATCATTTATGGACCCTCACACACTGGTGGTTTTAGGAATACTTTTTTTGCAACCTACTTTTAATAAGGCTTCAATCTTTCCTCTAGCCCACCACCAAGCAGTGATAGTAGAAGCAAAACCTGTTCAGCAATAGTTCTTTGGGGCAAGCTCAATTTCTTGTGCAGCAGTTCAGTCATGTAGAAAACACCAAATATGATTCAGCAGCTGCAGACCAGTCCTCAAAGCAGGCACACCCCAGGCATGAAGCAGCAGCTACAGTCCAGTCCTTTCAGCAAGCAGACACAAATATTTTAAAGTCAAGAGACATATCAGAAATCCTCAGAAATGATATTAGATCTGTCCTTAATTTTATTTGCACTCTAACAAAATAAGGTTCATTATTTAATTATAGAAATTGAAGATAAAGTCAAAATGATAAGTTTTTAATTTGACAATGGTCATTAATTAATTTCCATAGTAATTAATACATTGTAAGTGGAAAAGGGTAACAGAATAGAAATGGGGAACAAATAAGTTTAAACTTTAATGTAAGGACAGTTTAGAATAATTATTTTACATGGTTTTTGGTGATACCATTGTCTTAGTTCTTATGTCAGTCATTCTAATTCTCGTAATTTCAAGTTCAGAGAAAGGAAAGAAAGCATAATTAAGGATGTCTATCTATAGTGAATGTTAGTTATAGCCTTAAAAGTAAACATTGGTTCCTCATCTCCCCTATTCATTTTCTCAATGCCTTATGTTTACTTGTCTCCACTCATAGTCCCTTTTTTTTTTTGCTATTTTAAAATGATTTTGATGTAATATGAGATCTATTCTTTTTTCTTTTTTAATTGGTTATTTTATTTATCTAAATTTCAAATGTTATCCCCCTCCTTAGTTTCCCCTCCACAAACTCCCTATCCCATCCCCCCTCCCCTTGCCTCTGTGAAAGTGCTCACCTACTCACCCTCACACCTACTCCTGCCTCATCATCCTATCATTTCCTACACTGGGTCATCCAGCCTCCACAGGACCAAGGGCCTCTCCTTCCATTGATGCCAGATAAGGCCATTCTCTGCTACATATCCAGCTCAAGCCATGGGTCCCTCCATGTGTACTCTATGGTTGATGGTTTAATCCATGGGAGCTCTAGGGGTTCTGATTGGTTGATACTGTTGTTCTTCTATGGGTTGCAATCTCCTTCAGTCCTTCCCCTAACTCCTCCATTGGCTTCCCCACTCTCAGTCCTATGGTTGGCTGCAAGCATCCACATCTGTATTGGTCAGGCTCTGGCAGAGCCTCTCAGGAGACTACTATACCAGACTCCTGTTACCAAGAGCTTCTTGGCATCAGCAATGGTGTCTGGGTTTGGTGTCTGCAGATGAGAAGAATCCCTAGGTGAGGTAGTCTCTGGATGGCCTTTTCTTCTGTCTCTGCTCCACTCTTTGTCCCTGCATTTCCTTTAGACAGAAACAATTCTGGGTTAAAAACTTTGAAATGGGTGGGTGGCCCCATCCCTCAACCAGGGGCCATGCCGACTCACTGGATATGTTCTGTACAGGTTCTCTCTCCCCTTTGTTGGATATTTCAACTAATATCATTCTTAACATTAGATTTACTTGAAAATCAAGGACATAAAAAACTTCAATCTGATGGTTCCATATTACCTGGGCTGTCTCTGACCTATTGCCTCCTTGAGGACCCCTTTTCTTCTACTGGGTTGCCTTGTCAAGCCTTAATATGAGGGAGGTGCCTAGTTTTACTATGACTTGATATGCCATGTTTGTTTGATATCCCTGAGAGGCCTGCACTTTTCATAATGGAAATGGAGGAGTAATGGATTGTGGGGACAGGAGAGGATCTAGGAAGGAAGGAGAGAGGTAACTGTGGTCAGGATGTAATATATGAGAGATATTATTGTTTGAAACGAGAGAAATAATATTTTAAAATGCTTCTTCAAAAATGAAGAAATTTGTACAGACTAATATTTAAAGAAGATTCATACAATGAGAGCAAGTATATTAATTCAAACTCACCATATCATTAAAACAAATGTTTATTAAGCACCACCATCTCTGCTTTAATATTTTATATCTTCAACATCAGCAGATATCAAAAATGCTGTTGTGTGACTCCACTGCTTTACAATTTTATTTTGTTTTTATTAATTGTCATTCACTTGAAATTTTAATTAGGTTATAAGATACCAAACTCCCCACGATATACATACTTTTGATATTACTCCCTCTTCTATATCATGTATTATTACATAGTCCTCTCAGTGTTTCTTTCCCCAAGGTTTTCATACCTCCAAAGGGATGTATGGTTTCCCAGTGTATAAACACAATCATTACCACATAAATACACAAGCATAAAACAATAAAAGTCAAGCTCTGTATATGGGAGAGAGTTCATGATATTTGTCTTTCTGAGCCTGGGCCACATCATTTAACATACTAATTTTCTTACCCATCTATTTCTTCCAAATTTCATGTATTTTTAAGGCTAAATAAAATTTTGTTTTGTATATTTGCACTTTCATTTTGTATCTATTAGTGGACATCTAGGCTCTTTCCATGTATTGGCTATTGTCTATAGAAAAGTAATAAGTGGATGTGCTAATATCTCTGTGGTGGGATGCAAAGTAGTTTAGATATTTACCCAAGAGTGGTATATCTGTAATACATGAAAGTTCTAGTTTAACACACTATGTGGTCATTACTATGTAAAGAAAAAAAGATAATAACAAAGAAAGAAGTAGAAATGGAAACAGAACTTTCAGTGTATCAGTGTTGATCAGTGGCTAAGTTGTCTATAGACTTATAAAAATTTAAAAGACAAATAAGAAAAATGATAAAGAAAACTAATTTTTATGTAGTTGCACTTAACATAGAGATTAATTTGGCATACTTGCTTTTTATAATTTTTGATTCTGCTCTTGTGTCATATGAAATTGGACAGTATAATATAGTTTATTGACTCGCTTTTCCCCTATTTTTTTACTTACCAAATGCTAAAGACCTATGTAAGTTGTTAAGTGAAGTAAATTACCTCCTGTGATGTCATCCATCCCTGATATTGTACAAACTTGTGTTCAGAGGCTCAAGTTTCTCTGTACTCTGCCAGTTCAGTCCTTGCATTAAGCTGTTTATTCGTGACTGAGACAGGCTGAAAGGCAAGACAAAACCTTTCACTTCAGTAAATCCTATGAGAAGAACAAAGCTCAAAAGATGAAGCTATTTCTTGCACTTTCATACCCCACACTTCTCCACAAAAGAAACAATTTTCTGTACCATTGCAGACCAAAAACTAGGAAAGACAGTAGATATTACAGTGCAAGGAATAGATGGCCAAGTTTAAACCTTACTAGTGAAGCAAGACAGTGTCCACTGGGTTTTGGTAGCTTCTGAGTTAGAGTAGTAAAGATTACTCTACCCAAACATTCATCCTCAAAGAAGATTTGTGGAAGCTGATGCTGCAGAGTTGGAGTTCTGCTATTCTTCATAGCACCAAAGGCCTCTTCGGGTCGTTTGATGTGTTTTCCTTTGCTTTTCCTGGTATATTTTCAGCTCTGCACCCTGGAAGAACCATTCAGATTAATGTCAGTTGAACTAACCAGTAAGTGAAACTGTGAACTTTGGCTTGTGACTTGAAATTGCCATTCTTTCTATGTCCTGTGATCCAGGGGCAATCATCAGTTGAAACAGTTGCCACAATTTTTTAAACAAGATCAAGACTCAAGTTACTCAGCTTCCCTTACTCACTTCCATGGGCTATAGCCATTATTCAGTTGTCTATGTTCTTCATGTGTACTAACAGAATATAACACTAAAAATGGAGGAAATTTTCTTGCTAAGTTCAATTGTTTTATGATCAGTGAAAACATTATGCTCAATTATTTTGGCAAAGGGCACAAAATTGGCACAAACATAATACATATAAATGGCTCTGTCTATATATGGCAATTCCAACACACCCAATATTCTCTGTGGTTGCTGATTCCAGTAAGGCAAGACTTGGCTTTGAGGTTGCTATTGTGGGCATGAAATGTGAGAAAGATGGGCTAGGCCACAGCCCTTAAATATGTCTTTCCTACAGTGAAATTGAGGCTTAGCAGGAAAAGAATCTCTTTTAGTTCAATTAATGAAGTTTAAACCCTTCTCTTGTGGTCATACAAAGTTCTTCTCTGGTACCCCTACCATTATAGACCCTATTTCTAACATTTGGTTTTTTTCCTTGGGAATAAAGACTTTTTTTAAATCAAGTCTTGTGTTGAAGATATTCAAAACCTTGCACTAAGTATGCTCATAAAAAGAACACCTGGTTTTGACTCAGATTGAGCCTGATTTGGCTCACTGTCATTCAATGAATATGTAGGAAGGAAACAGAAAAACAAAAACAAAAACAAAAAACACTTCTTTGGCTGAGATCAGACACTCCAGCAGCTGACTCTATCACTTATATTAGAGGAATGAGGACATTTTACCTCCACTATCACCTATATATTCACAAACACACTAGAATTCTGGTAGTAGTACAACTGGACTTTAAATAAATAGTACCAACATGAAAATAGTGTTCTTTTTTAAAGTGACAGCGTTACTTACCTCATTATTATTGTTTAAAATAGAAAAGAAAACTGTTCCCTCTCTATTATTTGTACAATGAACCAATTCATCACTAACCTCTGATATCAGACTACACTTTATTAAAAATCAACCTTTGGACTAAGGAGATGTCTCAATGTCTAAGAGTTCTTGTTGCTTTTCAGAGGACTGGGATTCAGTTACCAGCATCCACATGGTGGCTCACAGTGATCTGTAACTCCAGTTCCAGTGGATCTGATACCTTCTAACCTCTGTATATACCAGGGATACACATGGTGTTTATACATGAATATAGAGAAACACTGATACACATAAGACAAAATATACATTAAAACATATACAATGAAATTAAACTTTTCAAAGTTTTGATATTTTATCTTCTCACATCCAAGAAGAAAAAAATCAGATGTATAACTGGTGCCTAATGTTCTTACAGTTAATTTAAAAAATTGAATCAGTTTCTTAATTCTGCATTCCTAAAGTGGAAAAAGCATCACTATTCTCCTCAGAAGCTAAATAATACATAGTTTGTTGTAGTAGTTAAGACTTTGAAATAAGATATACTGGCTACCAATTTAAAAATGTTTCCCTGGTTAAATGCAGCATTTCTTTGTGTGATAATTTAATGTGTCACACTTCTTTAAATTACAGTTGATAGAGAAACAAAAAAAGATCCCCAATTGTATTCCTCAAAAATGAGTGCAGGCCTCTGGAAATTATATAATATTTCTGTGATGGTAAAGCTGATTATACTTGTTTTCCATTACAAATTTCTTATTAGATATTAGGGCAAGAATTAAATGAGAGTCTGGGGGATGTCTTTTTTTTTTTTTTTTTTTTTTTTTTGCATACTTTTAATTTCAGAACAAATAAAACAAACAAAAAACCACAATATACAACACCCGACCCTGCTATTCTGTGGGAGGGGATCTTCCTGCCTTAAGGCACAAGGACAGGATAGAGGAGATTCTTGAAGACATGAACCAGGTGGGTCAGGGCTGGCCAAGGCTGCTGGGGAGCCACAGGGATACTATACAGAGGGCAGGGGTTCCTGGGGCCTTTAATCCACTTCTTCCATGCGAGAGGCATCCTCATCACCTTCCAGTGGGGGGATCTTATCAGGAACAGCAGCACTGGGCTCTTCCGCAGTGACCTCATCTTCATCAATGCCCAGGCCTAGTTTAATCATGCGGTAGATGCGGTTGGAGTGGGTTTGGGGGTCCTCAAGTGAGAAACCAGAGGAGAGCAGAGCAGTTTCAAACAGCAGCACCACCAGGTCCTTGACAGCTTTATCATTTTTGTCTGCCTCAGCCTTCTGCCACAGGGTCTCCACAATGGGGTGGTCAGGGTTGATCTCTAGGTGTTTCTTGGCCATCATGTAGCCCATTGGAGAGTTGTCTCGCAGTGCCTGGGCCTTCATGATCCGTTCCATGTTGGCTGTCCAGCCATAGGTGCTTGTCACAATGCAGCAGGGGGAAGACACAAGCCTATTGGAGATTGTCACTTTTTCAACCTTCTTGTCCAAGATCTCCTTCATGAGCTTGCAGAGATTCTCAAACTTTGCCTTGCTCTCCTCGATCTTTTTCTTCTCTTCCTCATCCTCCGGTAGCTCCAGGCCCTCCTTAGTCACAGAGACCAGGCTCTTCCCATCAAATTCCTTGAGCTGCTGTACGCAGTACTCATCAATAGGCTCGGTCATATACACCACCTCAAAGCCCCGTTTCCGCACACGCTCCACAAAGGCAGAGTTAGCCACTTGCTCTTTGCTCTCACCAGTGATATAGTAGATGGACTTCTGTGTCTCCTTCATGCGAGACACATACTCTGACAGGGAAGTCATCTCATCTCCAGACTGAGAGGTGTGATAGCGAAGGAGCTCAGAGAGGCGGCGACGGTTAGTGGAATCTTCGTGGATTCCAAGCTTTAAATTCTTGGAGAACGCCTCATAAAACTTCTTGTAGTTCTCCTTGTCTTCAGCCAACTCCGAGAAGAGCTCAAGGCACTTCTTCACAATGTTTTTGCGGATGACTTTCAGGATCTTGCTCTGCTGGAGCATTTCTCGGGAGATATTCAGAGGCAGGTCCTCAGAGTCAACCACACCACGGATAAAGTTGAGGTACTCAGGGATCAGCTCATCACAGCTGTCCATGATGAACACACATCGGACGTACAGTTTGATGTTGTTCTTCTTCTTGTTGTTCTCAAAAAGGTCAAAGGGAGCTCGCCGGGGAATGAACAGCAATGCCCTGAATTCCAACTGACCTTCTACTGAGAAATGCTTGACAGCCAAGTGGTCTTCCCAATCATTGGTGAGGCTCTTATAGAATTCACCATATTCCTCTTGAGTGATGTCATCCGGGTTTCTGGTCCAGATAGGCTTTGTCTTGTTCAGCTCTTCCTGGTCAATGTACTTCTCCTTGATCTTCTTTGTCTTCTTTTTCTTATCTTTGCCGCTATCATCCTCCTCATCAGATCCCACATCTTCAATCTTAGGCTTTTCCTCATCATCCTTGTCTTTCTCCTCTTTCTCACCTTTCTCTTCCTCTGCCTCATCGTCACTGATCTCCTTCTCTCGTTCCTTCTCCAAGTAGAGGGTAATGGGATAGCCTATGAACTGGAGTGTTTCTTCACCACTTCCTTGACCCTCCTCTCCTCTAAATACTCCGTCTGGTCTTCTTTGAGGTGAAGAATCACTTTAGTGCCCCGGCCAATGGGCTCACCATGGTCGGCACAGATGGTGAAGGATCCGCCCGCAGAAGACTCCCAGGCGTACTGCTTGTCATCGTTGTGTTTGGTGATCACAACCACCTTCTCGGCCACAAGGTAGGCGGAGTAGAAGCCCACACCAAACTGCCCAATCATGGAGATGTCTGCACCAGCCTGGAGAGCCTCCATGAACGCCTTTGTGCCAGACTTAGCAATGGTTCCCAAGTTATTAATGAGGTGAGCCTTGGTCATGCCAATGCCTGTGTCCACCAAGGTCAGCGTGCGCTCCTGAGGGTTGGGGATGATGTCAATTTTCAGCTCTTTCCCGCTGTCTAACTTGGAAGGGTCCGTGAGACTCTCATACCGAATCTTGTCCAGGGCATCAGAAGCATTAGAGATCAACTCCAGGAGGAAAATCTCCTTGTTTGAATAGAAAGTATTGATGATGAGAGACATGAGCTGGGCGATTTCTGCCTGAAAGGCAAAGGTCTCCACCTCCTCCTCTCCATGGTGCACTTCCTCAGACATCTTGACGGGAAAGCCAAGTAGTAATACAGAGCAGGTGGTGGGCCCGGACCACGTCCGACTTGCACGGCAAGCCTAGGCTGCGCGGGGTGACTCAAGAGCTGGGGGATGTCTTAAAACTTGTAATTTTATTAGAACATTGATCTGTTAAAAGTTTGAAGTTGAAGTGAAGCCAATTGTTCTTTGAATGATATAAACTTTTAAACTTGATATTGGAGTTTTTGTCTTATTCATATGAATTTTAAAAAATTAACATGTTAAATTCTAAACATTTCCTACACTACAACTTCCACAAACCTATCCAATCAAATAAAGACCGTGCAAAACAATGAGATGCTCTGAAGAATACATTTTTATTATCTAAAGGTCAATTAGGAAATGGTTTTCAAACTTGGTGATAGCTTAGCTTGTATGAAGTGGAATTTTTTGAAATTATTAATCTGATTATTTCATTCTTTTAAAAATGTTTTTAACTTAACAAAAATGAATTATTGCTTAGCCTGGATAATGTAATTATCCATTTAAAAAGACTAAAAGCTCAAATTTCCTTTAACTCTCCACAGACCATGCTAAAAGTAGAAAAACTACTTATTCTTAGTTCAGTAAAGAGACTAATTGCCTATTTCCCATGATTTCCATGAGGAAGCTCTGAATTTGCTTAGCTTTAGTCTCAATTATTTTCCTTTGCCTCTTTTTCCTTCTCTCATCTTTGTCTGCTTCTCAATATTTTAAAGAACAGTTAAATGTTAATGTTTTCTTCCAATTCCTTAGCCTGCAGTCAGATTATACTTCTGCAGCTCACTGTCATTTCTGCTACATATGGTCCTCTGTTGGTAATCTATTAAACTTCCTATCTTGCAAAAAACTAATAAATATAATAGAGATCTCAGAGATAAGTCATCATATATAATGTCAGTTAATTTCATGAAGGTATCCAAACCATTCAATAATGAAAACACAGTCTATAAAAAGAATGCTAGAAAATTATTCTAATGCATAAAATGAAATTAGGTCCTCCTTTTATTACTTACACACATATTAATTTCTATTGGAAACAAGAAATATAATGTGAGCATATAGAGGGAAATTTTTATGTTGTTTCATCTGACAATAATATTTTGTTTCATTTATAAAGGCAATATTAGCTTTTGGTTGATATGAATGTAATCATATTTGAATTTGGTGCTAAAAAAATTTTATCTAAAAATTGATGGATAGATATTCCTTGTTTGTTTTACAATGCCGGTAATATAAACCCCTAGAAATTTTTCTAGGTTTGCCTTTATTCAGTATACTGAAGTACAGAAAAAATCATTCTTTGTTTGAAATGAGTATCAACATTATGAACCCTTCTCATTCAAGCCAACTAAAATGTCAACATGTCAGATAACCCAAGTTTTATCATCTTATTAATTTGTTCTCCAAAATTTTGTATAATATCATCATCTTTGTTTATTTTTATCATAGTACATATTTCTCTCAGCAAACTAATAGACTTGCTTACTGTCCTAACCTCACTGAATCATATAATTATACTAATGCATCTTTTTCACCATTGTATAACTGGTAGCTAATATAGAATTAGATACCAAAGAGGTATTTAGAAGATGTTGCTTAGTGTCTGAAGGCAAGTACAGAAGAGAAGAAATTAAATGGTTACCAAAGTATCTGCTGCATTTATATAGAAGAGTGATTCATGACAAGAGCAAATGAGGATGAGGATGACTTCATAATAAGAAAACAAAGACTTATTGGAACATGAGTAAGAACATAATCATGAACGTTTACAGAGAAAGAGACTGTGGTACAGAAGAATGAAACAGAGACAGATGGAGTCAACATTTCACACATCTCATGTGGGAGTAAGCTGGAGTAAGCTGGGGGAAAGTTGGCTCTGGAAGAATTATTTATCTTGACTTTTGTTTAGCCTAGAAAAAGTTGCTCTGGCTAAAAAAAGCAAAAAACAAAACCAAAAATAAAACAACAAAAAAACAGTCACATATCATATACAATGTAGACGCAGAGTCACAATGAAGTCCCTCACAATAAAATACCTCTGACTAAAGAAGGAGTGTGGAGTAATTGCTGTGAGGAAATGATTGTAGGAATTTAACAACATCTTTAAAAAATGAAAAGAAAAACTTTTTCATAGTGGACAGAATATAAGTACTAAAATGCAAACAAGTAATGAGTAACATGTCTTGATATAACTATTGTTTTCTTATATCAGAGATTAAAATAGTAGCCATTAAATACAGGTATCATGTTACACTCACAGATCCAAAGAAGCTAAACAAGAAGAAAGGCCTAAATGAGGAAGCTTAAATCTCACTTAGATGGGGTAATAAAATAATCATAAGAGACAGGTGGAAGGAGGGAAATGGGAGGGAGGGAAAATGGGGAGAGGAACAGGGTGTTCAGGATCAGGTGTGGAAAATGACAAGAGAGATGGTTAGATGTCCATGAGAAAAAAATGGAAACCTTCAGCTGACCATGGTGAGGAGGTGGGTGGAATCTCCAAATCTGAGTTAAGTGAGACATCCATAAATCAATGGGGTGACTTTAGCTGTGATTCCCTACATTGGGGATATGGAACCTGAAACTACAATTTCCTGTAACCAGACAGGAACCCCCAGTGGAGCAATGGAGACACCACTGACCCACAAAACTTTAAACCCCAAATATATCCTGTATAAAAGTCATGCAGGCAAGAGTAGGGAGCAGAGACTGAGAGAATCAACAACCAATAGCCTGCCCAACTTGAGACATACCCTATGGAGACGCACCAGTCCTTAATACTATTAATTATACTCTATTACGCTTGCAGACAGGAGCATGCATCCTCTGAGAGGCTCCACCCAGCAACTAACTCAGATAGATGCAGACACCTACTACTAAACAATGGATGGAGCTTGGGGTCTCTTACAAAGGATTGTCAGCCCTGAAGGGATAGGAACTCCAGGAAAGACCAACAGAATCAACTAACCTGGACCTTTGGAACTCTCAGAGACTGAACCACCAACCAAAGAACATACACAGGCTATACCTAGGCCTCCCCACTCATGTGTGCAACTTGGTCTTCATTTAGGTCCAGAACAACTGGAGCAGGAGCTATCCCAAAAGCTGTTGCCTGTACTTGGGATGTGTTCTACTAGTTGGCTGCCTTGTTGGGCCTCCTTGGGATAGAAAGAACATGGCCTTTCAAAGACATGAAGTACTGGGATTGGGAGTGGGAAGAATACCCAGGGGCCCCCTAATGGCTCAGATGAGAATGGGGAATGGGTAAAGGATTGTGAGAAGGGGTTACTGGGAGGGCACCAGTGAGCTGGATGTAAAGTGAATAAGTAAAAAAAATAAAATAAAATTTAAAAATACCAAATCACTGAAAAATCTCAGTAATCTCACTGGGGCAATTACAGTGGTGCCCTGGGAACAAAAGAATGCAATCTTATTTACCTCAACTCTGTTAAAAGTGATATGGGAAGTTGATTAATTCTTATGTCTTAGACTTTTATTATATAGCCTTATTGTTTTGTTTTGTTTTTTTCTTCATCCAAAGGAAATTGAGAGTCATTCTATTGACAAGGAGTACACAGGTTGTGAAAGAAAAATATTTCCTCTGTAGGAACAGGAAAATGTTGTCTGTTATTTCCAAGAGATTTCACTTTTGGTATAAACTTTACTATGTTCTTTCTTCAGAACAATATTATCCAAAATATTGCCTTTTTTCAGTAAAGAAAAATAACAAATCTTCCTATTATTGTCTTTCTTTCTTTTCTTTACTTCTTTATACACATAAAGAAACAACTCTATTTATCTCTTACCTAACTTATCCAAAATGAATTGGTCTTCCTGAACTTTTTGAAAGGGTATGTTCAAGCCCTCAAAAGTATCATTATTTAAACCTGTTTAGTTTCTGTTGTCAAATTTCTTTGTTTCCTTGTTGCTTTTAAATTTTTTCTCTTGTGATGCCTTCAACATCATTAACTTATCATCGCAGTTGGCTCCTCAATTTGATAGATTGTAACCTGCATATGCTCTTCTTGCATACTTGATTACTTTTTGTACTTCTTTTTTCCTCTATTCTGGCCTTTAAAACCTACCACTCCCAAACCTCTCTACTGTAATTATTTCTGGATGGCATGCATAACCCTCCGGCATACATTCATTTACCTTTGAGCACTTTGTATTTCCCCTCTGTCCTTTGCTTCTATTGCACTAACCCACTCAAATTTATCATGCCTTTCCTGCAGACATCTGTGACTGGCTTTGCTGACTATCACAACACTCAGTTTTCTATTCCTTAATTAAAATTTAGGTAAGAGTAATGGATGTTTAACTGTTCTGCCTCTTCCAACATAGCATTCTAATGAGTTTGGTTTGATCTAAATGAAATGAGGAATTACTATTAATTCTATTTTACACTGTAAGACATTTCAAAGTCTGAAATGATTTCATATTATAGTGTATTTATCTTTTTAAACATGGAATAGAGTATATTTATCTTCTTTGTCAATTATGCTGAAAGTTATTATCTAACCTCTCAATTTTGCCCTGTAATTTCAATTTATCATAAACTACTTGGCCTTCTTTTCCCAAACTACCAGAACATCACACAAATGGTGCATCTGTTTCACCTTTTCTCAGATCTTACAGCTGCCTCTATGTTCTTCTAACTTTTTCATTCTAAAGTCACATTCAAACTGAACTAGGGCCTGATTATTTTAGATATTGTTATTGTCATTAGTAGCCTCTATTCATTTTTGAAAATATTTTCATTATGAATATTTTAATATAGTTATGTTTTTACTTTGCAATCTGGCCTTATAATGTCCCTACAATCCACTCTTGAAAGACTCACTCCATTCACCATAATAAACATTAATCCTTAAGAAGGGTCTTGCAGTCATGAACCAACTATATTCTGCTGGGTTTCTCATTTGAAAGCGTGACTGCCATTCATCATCTGTGCGTGACAAATCAACCTTCCAGCATGTAAATCTTGGAGAGAAAATTCTTATCTATACTCTAGCAATATCAATATCAAAAACTTGAAGAAGAAAAATTATTTTAGAAAACAAAACCTGAAGTTATTTCTTCTAAGTAATATGAGTGCTACCATAAATATACTAGTTATTTTTCTGTTGCTGAGGCAAAACAGTTTGACTAGGGCAGTTTATGGAAGAAAGACTGTCTGTGCCTATGGTAACAGTGGTTTGGAGTACAAGATGATGGGAAAGGATGATACCAAGAGGTAGTCATGGGAACTGTAGCAGCAAGATGAACGATTACATCTTCAACTGCAAGTAGGGAGAAATTTTAGGCTCATTCATTATTTTTTTCCAGTTTTAAAGAAACATTCTTCTTTTCTCCTAAGATATTTATAGAAAAGACAAGATGATAATTTATACTTTGTGAATAAATATAAAAACATCTTTCTATGAAATCTTTCTATGTGGTCCTCTGATAATTGAGAAACAAGATTGAAATATTATATATTTTCATAAGCTCAGTAAGAATTATTTCTTCTTATAATTAGGCATAATTGACAAAATTAAAACTTTAATTATATTACCAAAACATTGAAGTATTATATTTACAAATATAAAAAAGTTTCAAGAACAATGATTGACAAAAATCAATTCATATTGGGAAAATATCTGGTCTAGTAAACTACATTCATGTTTTGCCTTGTAAGTGAATAAGATAATTTACTTCCTGTTAAGACCACTAATCTCATGGCATTTTTATGATGTTGTGAAGGTAAGAGATCATCCAAATCTGCAGGCCTTTCAGAAAGTTTGAAGATGAAGCTTTCTCTTAGAATCCTTTCCTGAAGAGGCTTTAAAAAGCCTTGTCTGAAATTTCTTATTAAAAGTTCAAGAAAAGCAGACTTTAAAATCTTATCTTTTCAGTGTTTTATTGCACTTAGGTTAAAAATCAAAAAAAAAAAAAAAAAAAAAAAAAACAGGGACAGGGTATATTTATCTTGACAAGTCCTATACTACAAACAGAAGTCTTTCATTATTTTTTGAGTAACAAAGTGATGTTCAGAGTTTCACAATGCCATTCATTGTTTATGAAGTTTGATCATTTACCAGTAAAGTGGAGTACATATTGAATTTTCTAGTTATATTGAATATTTGACTATAACTCACTGAACTAATATTTCTAAATTCAATCCGATTTTTATGACTTGAAATCAGTGAATAGATTTTGTACCTTCCTTTCAACTTCTGTAAGCTTGAGTGTCATAATTTCAAATATACTTTGGAGACTAAGAGCAATAAGATATTGTTCTATCTGTTGCTGTATGGAAAATATGGAGGCTTGTCTAGAACACCTGATTCTAAATGAAAATTCAGAAAGTCTATCAGTATTCTAACACCATCCTTTTTTTAATATCATAAAACTAGTTGAAGTCTTAAAAATATCAATTAACTTTTTTGTGAACTCATACAAAACGATGTTTTATTCTACACAATAATCATTTTCTTTATTTTCATAGAAATTAAACTCCATTCATAAATATTTAATTGCTAAATCAATTTGGTCAATGTCTTTTTTTCCCCATTCCCAATAAATTCTTCCAAAAGTCCAAAGGAATAAAATTAACATTATTACTAAAGAATATAATCATTTTAATATTCTTCAACAATATAACAGAATAAAAATGACTTTCTGTGGAGATTGAATTGGGATTTCTAAACTTTTTCCTAAAATCATTTCTGTATTTTCTACAATTTTAACATATAACCCAGCAATATCACTGTTTTAATATATTTATGATGTTATAGCCAAGTACCTGAGGCTAGTTAGGTTTAAGATCTGCTTTACAAGATAGAAGTCAACTGATACTATTCACTAAGTCAAGAATATATATTAATTACTAACCTTAGTCTATCTCTAGGAAGAATCCTTTTACACAAGTTTAGTTCACATAAATTGTCTTTGAAATCTCATTTAGATAATTTTTCATCCATTAACCTCCACCCACTTCCTTGACTAAATTTCAACTCTCTTGCGATGTATGGGACACAATCTCTCCTGGTAGGAAAATCTAATCTATATCTTTTGTAATGGAATTTGAAGGATTATGGTTTACTATGATTTTTAAAGATATCAATAAATGTTTGTTTTCTCTAAAAGTATTCAAAGCTACTTTTAATTTTTAAACAAAAAAAAAAAACCTTAAGTTAAATGCATTTGAAAATGGGAAGAAATATTTTGGCTCATTATTTCAGAGATTTCACTTCAAAGTCAGCTATCTCTATTATTTTAGGGCCAAAATGAGCAGAATACCATGGCAACAGAAAAGCATGAAGAGGGAGGTGCTCATGTAATGAAAGAAAATCTTGACATAGGAATCAAATGATTCCCTGGTTTACTCTTTAATAATTTTATAGATTGCATAGATTAGTTTTATTTTGCTCAATACCATTTTTTTCTGAAATGCTCATCAACACTATCAGTTGTGATAGATATATAAAAATAAGGATATTAGAGTTCATCTACAGATATCAGAATCAGTGTTTCCAAGAATAGTGTCTATGTTTTAAGCTTTTATGCTATTCTATTAATCTCACATGACTAAGAATATTGTCATACCCTATTTTTGGCTCTTTCCCAAATGAAAGTACTTCAAAATTTGAGTGGACCATGTTTCTTCAGTATTTTGAAATAAACTGCATAACAGAGTATTAAAAGAAGAAAATGTAGTACAAAATATTTCTAATTTTGGAATTAAATAGCTATTCCCATGAACCTTCATGTTACATATTTTTGGCCTTACTTGCATTCATTTTCTACATCTAGCAAAGAATTTTATTATTCAAGTAATGTATCTTAAATGTGAGGGATTTTTATTATTTTTTAAGTGGTACACATTCTTCTTTTGTTTGGATGTTCTGTTCTACTGGATGGTACAAAAAGGTTAATTTGCCACAGAAGGTCAACCTGCTTCATCATCAGGTACTACAATCAGAAGCTGACATGGACCAAAAAGCATAGGCTTAATGACAAAATCAATATACAGTTGTTGAATTTCTTACTGTGGAATTTCTGTAAAGGCTTTAATGATTTATGCCACAAAGAAAAGTGCATCCCATATGTTCTAAGAGTGAAGCTTAAGGTCATCAGCATTATCATTAATGCCACTAATTTCAAACCTTATAGATTGAATGGGACCTGATTATGCTTATTGATTGTATTTTTACAAACTTATTCATTTCTTGAAATTATTGTCTTCTGGAAAATTGAGAGTTTCAAGTGAAGCTATATGTATGTGGAATACTTCTTGTAGTAAGTTTTCTTTGAAGAAACAATTTCATCATAAGCTGCATTTTTTTTAAATTAATACCAAAATTACTTTATTATTTTTAATTATGTTTAAGTGAATGTCATTGCCTGAGGAAGTCAGACATATCAGATACCCTTGCTCCCGAGTTGAAGTCACAGCACTTATGAATTCATGTCCATTGCAAGAGCATTACATGCTTTTAGCTGCTCTCTAGCCTTCATATATTTCTTTGTTGGTTGTTTGTTTTTGAGAGAGGGTCTTGAACCTGTGATCTAGGTGGTTCTTTTTTCTCTTATGTTTTTTATTGGAAATTTTATTTACATTTCAGATGTTCTCTCCCCTTACCCCATCCCCCCCCACCCCCACCCCCGCTCCCAGGAACTCCCTATCCCTTCCCTCCTCCTCTTGCTTCTATTTTGATTATAAGAATGAACAACTATTCCTGGCTCCATGTTAAAAGTGTGTGTGTGAGAGAATGTGATGGTGCACACACACACTGAGGCCAGAATTCACATTTAGTCGTTGCCTTAGTTAATGCTTCTATTGCTGCAATGAAACACCATGACAAAAAGCAAGTGGAAGAGGGAAGGGTTTATTTCACTTTACACTACCCCATTACTGGTCATCACCAAAGGAACTCAGAAAGGAACTCAAGTAAGGCAGGGGCTGATGCAGAGCCTTGGGGGCATAATGCTTACTGGATGCTTCCCAGGGCTTCTTCATCTGTTTCTTAGAGAAACCAGGACCACCTGCCCAGGGATGGAATCACCAACAATGGGCTGCTTCCCAACCACCACCAATCACTAACTGAGAAAACGCCTTGCAACTGCATCTTATGGAGGCATTTTCTCAATTGAGGCTCCCTCCTTTTAGTAACTCTAGCTTGTGTCAAGTTGACATAAGACTAATCAACACAGGTGTCTTCCTCTATCACTATCTACCTTGTATTTTTTAATTGTGGGCCCTAAGGAGATAGGAACTGCACAGGAAGATCAACAGAGTAAACCAACCTGAACCCTTGGAGCTCTCAGAGACTGAATCACCAACCGTGGAGCATACCTAATCTACACAGATCTAGCTCCATAGGCTGGACCTAGGCCTCCCTGCACATATGTTGTAAATGTGCAGCTTGGTTTTCATGCAGGTCTCAAACATCTGGAGCGGGGGCTATCCCAAAACATGCAGCCTGTATATGTAGTATGGTCTTCTAGCTGGGTGCCTCATCTGGCCTCAATGGGAGAGGAAGCACCTAGCCTCTCAGAGACTTAAAGTGGCAGGGTGGGGAATACAGGAGGAGGGGGTACTCAGAAAACAAGAGATGGGGAAGGATTGTGGGAGGGGGTGACTGGGACGGGTTATAAAGTGAATAAGCAAAAAAAAATAAAATTAAAAAAAGGAAAAAAAAAAGATAAGGCACAAATGGGGACTGCAGAAATATCTCAGTAGTGAAGAGGACCACCTGCTCTTCCAGAGGACTTGAGTTCAAAGCCCAGCACCCACATAGCAGGTCACAACCATCCATAACTCTGTTTCTAGGGATTCAGTCTTCTGGTCTCTATGGGAACCAGATATGCACATGGTGCAGATATTTGTTTTGCAAATAAGCTGCATTTCTTGATGCTGTTTTCAAAGCATTTTCTGTAGTAACACAATATAAACCACTCAAGATTTGTTGCAACTCAAATTACTCCACAATTTTCATAAATGTATTAAATACACAAATTTGACAGGTGTATGAGTTGTCTTATATTTTGTGAATATTTAATTTATTTCAATATCTACTGATCTTATTTTCCCATTATTAATTGTTCCCAAATCACATTTCCTTAAGTCTTTAATTTAATCATCTTCTTCTAGTGAAGAATCATCTTTTAGGTGTTTCAATATAGTATTTGGATTATATTATAAGTCCTTATAGTCACCTCACTACAATGAGCCTCGCTTTCCTCATAAGCATATGAATATTTTACCTGAGAATTGAATATCTACTAGGTCAATTATACCTCAGATCATGTTCTACAGGCATAAATAGAATACCCATATATTCGTCAAATTTTAAAATAAAACTGAGTCACTGACAAGTTGAAACGGAATCTTTTATACTTTGATCTTCTTTCCAAAATATCTTTACAAAAATACTCTACACAAATTAGAACTAAATTTTCTCCAAAGGAATGTTCATAGAGTTCATTTGCAAATGTAGATTTTTATTGATTCTCATATGAACAGTCAATTATAACACCCAAGCAGAGGATGGTCTCTGATTGAACTGTGTGCAGAATTATATCTCCTTCCCATAAACATCATTTAACAAACTCTGGCAATTACCATACTCTCAACACCCATGGTTTGCAGTGGAATTATGATTCTAAAAATAATGGTACAATGTGTAAAATTAGTGCTCTTTCAATGTTCTTTGTTTTTCCATGAATAGTTAAAAAGGCTGTAGGGAGGAAATTAATATGAAAACAAAACTTTTACTAATCATTAGAAACAATATGGATAATCACTATGTAATTATACAATGTTGACAAGATATGCAGTGCATAGCAATGTAGTTTTTCTATATACATATCTTAATGTGGTTTTATTTAAAAGGTTTAATTTCATTAACATCTTGTGAATTAGTGTAAGGATTTACTCATTGCAAAAGTATGTGTTCACAGTTGGCTTTGGAGTATGGTCTATTTAAATAAGTTGTATTCTTAAAGCATTTAATACAATATTTAGGTAATATCTTCCTTGTAATTCAATTAAATAGTAAATCCAGAAGTTTATACATCCAAGTATATAATAATTCACTTATTTCAATAAGATAACTTTCTGGAAATGTCTTTATATTTTTCTAATATATAGAAATTTCTGTATAATTCTCAGTTTTTTGGAATTCCATTTTACACTTCTCTAGACAAAATTAAATAAGATAAAGTAAACAAGTTTTTCATCACATCATTACTGTGACTAACTGTGTTCTGTAAAAAAGGTTGGGAGGACAGAGATTAAAAGCAAAGCAACATATATATTAGTTCTTATGTTTATGGAAGTGCAAATCCTCTGATTCAAGAAGAAGTAGTAATATCTTTCAGAGTATTAGGTATACACTCAGATGAAAATCATAGATGGAGTGGTTGATATAAAGAAATGCCTATACTTTTAAAAAAATTGTGAGCATCTCATAAAATACTTCCTGTCTTTATTTATTTTTTTTTTT